>JAGFPH010025177.1:0-10999 GCA_018207615.1 Philaenus spumarius
AAAAAAAAAAAACAGTCATACGCGCTTTTGAAAAATGTCCGAGGAATCAACTGCAGTTTCTGTTAAATCAGCCTCATTTATTCATAATCTATTGCAGTTTGGTGAGAATAAACTTTTTTCCCTAACTGTCAAGTCTGGCAAGCATGGAGGCCAGTCCATAAAGTTGTTGCCACGACCTAGCCATCGGCTGAGAAGTCTCGATCTACAATCGTTTTGCTCACATTAGCATAACGAGGAGGAGCTTCATCCAGCTGGAAAAAACTTCTATCTCCGGCCGGGTAAGATGAGGAACTATGTGTGATCAATTAATATTGATGTCTCCAGTCATTTTCTGGATATGTCATAGGATAATACACCATCCTTGTTGGTGGCAGCCCAACAGTTGTACCTTTGATTTAAAGCCCTCTTAATGTAAGATGTGTGGATGTGTGTTATAATAATTATAATTATGTCTGTTTACGAATCGTAACCGGTAAAATGTATCTATTCTACATCTAAGAATACAATTCCTTCACACCACTCGACATTTTCGTCAAGCTTTTCAATTAGGCCTACCTTCGAACAAAATTCCACTCGTCTATCTGTGTCATTTCCTACAGTCCGCGAACTAAAGGCATTTTATAAACAACTAGTGGACCCGGCAATGCTTCGCTATTGCTTTATTTAATTTTAAGGGTAGTTATCAAATTTCATTCTTTTGACTTAAGTTATTGAATTGCAAATGGTGTTTATGTCAACAATTTATATAAACAATATTTTATGTACAGCATATATGTAAGTAAATATATATGTAACAACCGATGTTTGAATTGAATTATAATACAGTAAGCATTTTTCGTTGATTTTTGTTTGTGTTGTTTGGCAATCTAACCTAAAAAAGCTGTTTTGGTTTTTGAAGAATAATAACCCGATTATAAATTAGAGAAAGTGGTTGCAAATAAAAGTGTTTTAGTTCATTGTAGGCCTAACCTAAAATTATGTTCAGTTTTTGATCCATAACAGTTGTTTTATTTATAATAATATGTAACAACCGATGTTTAAATTGAATTATAGTATAGTAGGCCTAAGCATGTTTTATTGATTTTTGTTTGTGTTTGCTTTTAATTTGTCAATCTAATCTAAAAAGCTATTGGTTTTGAAGAATAATAAACTAATTATAAATTTGCTTAAGTTGCTATGGTAATGAATGTAAACAAACATGTGTTACTAAGCATTTTATACGAACAGCTGTTTTTGAGCGCTGTGGTCTTGAGTCCATACAAAATAGGCTGTTTAGTTTTTTCCAAATTTGAAACTTTTTCGGGAAACTTTTCAAATTTTTCTTTATATAAAAACCTAGTTCGGACTATTACGAACATTTTAAAACAAAAAATTGCCAAATTGGTCCAGCTGTTCTCAATTGATGCGATTTCAAAGAAACAGCAATTCATTTTTATTATATAGATTATTCTGTTATTCTAGGTATACCTTTGAACTGATGACTTTGTTGTCTTAGTAGCGGATGCAACTTTTTAAAGTAAATAGGCCTGCTTATCGATATCAGTTAAGTGTTATAGATAATCTGTGGTATTTCTTTGTAATTGATCCAGTTTCTAGTAGTATAGTTTCAATATATGAAATAACTTTTTGACGGAGGATAGGTTTTTTAAAAAACACCTCATTGTTTCATATTCATATATTCATTTGTCCAAGAACAACATTTCACTTTTTATTCAGTTGAAAAATGCATTGTTTTGAGGTTAGATATCATACATAAACTGATTAAACACAACTAACAAATTGTTGTGTGGTTAAAAAATAACAGCTAATCGAGATTTAACAGATGGAAATGAACATTTTAGTTGTATTGCATTGCGGGAGGACGTGGTTCTATCCGGAAGATTATTGTTCTCTTTGTGTTATTCCGCAAATTTGTTTTGATTGGCCATGAAACTCGGGGGTACGTTTTTTATTTATTTGTGCTATAACTGTAGAGTGTCAAGTTTGTAGAGTGTTCCATTTGTCCGGCATATATTAATTCGAAAATAACGACCTCTTCGTGGAACACCGTGCATGTTTGTTAAGAATAATCGAATTTGTTTCTACAATTTTTTGTTTTGGTTTGCCCCAAGATATTTTGAGAATGTTTTGCTGTTATACTGTTTAAACACAATTTTAGATTTCCACGTATCTTCTGTATTTGTATCTTCCGAAATGTTTAAATTTGCAAGTCTATTTCTACACACAAATCTAAACGTAACAAGGACTGTATAATCAACAGAAAACACAGTACTTTCTCTTTCTAGATACTAATTTACTGGTCTCCTTGACATATGATATTCCTATCAAATAATGCTAGATATTTGTAAAATTACTGATCTAAATACATAAATCTAACTCTACTTTAGCTAAAATTAGGAGAATGTGAAAAGAAACTAATGTTGAAAATACGAAATTAGACATAAGCAAAACACATTTTTGTGCTTGGATATTTTTCAGTTTATCAAGTTTTATGAATAATAGAAGTGCCTTAGTTCCAATTTCGAGGGCCCGTTTTGTTGAACCTTTATTTAGCAAACATTTTAATTTCAGAAATAAATTTGTGTGTTATTTTATTGACCTGATATTGTATCAAGATGTCGTACGTTCGGACCCAGAGAAAAGTTCATGTATGTGTGTTTTGGACAGCCGTATCAAGGATAGCTAATTGAGAGCAAATGGGCGGCTTGTTTGGGCGCGTGCCGGCCTAGATCTGACACAATGTGTATTTGGAGGTTGCAGATAATTGCCGGTGTCTTTACGTTGCCACGTAACGCTTATAGTTGTGATGCAACAAACAAAACATGCGTTTAAGTATGGAATCATCGAAGTTAGGTTTGAATGATGTAAAGCTAAACATCGACACAACTACTTGGAACTAGAGTTAAAATTTGGAAATTTCGCACACTAAAGCAGCAGATGTTCGTTTATGATGTAAATTGGTTTTTAATTTTATATTTGATTCAACATATTATATGGTTAGTTATACGATTCAATGCCATTCCAACCTAGATTTTAATGCCCGGAAATAGCCATTAATTGTTTCGGATGTGCGAACTTCCGGTTATTGTGTTTTCTACAAAACCCAAAACGACTGCTACAATTTACGTCTATGTAGTTATAGTTAAGTTAGCTTGGGGTTTGTGATTCTAACATCACAATTAATATACCTGACTCGTTATATTCACAAAAATGAAAGGAATAATAACGATACAAAATATTTTTTTAGTAGGTCTGCTTTCCCACATTTAAATATATCTTTAAATCTATCTACATATTAAAAGAATTTATGAAAACTTGTGGCAGTCAGTACGGCCATTCTATCCGGCCGATTTCCTTATTATTTTTTTTTTAAATTGCAGGTAATCATTCACAGATATGTCATCAAGCATTACAAATCATGTATCTTTCGCCTTACAAACGTTATAATCAAATGCAAATTTCTGCTGTGTATTCCTTATGGGGGGTTTTTTTTGGTTCTTTGTCCACTTTGCGTTCGTATACCGTCCATCCGATTGCTTTGAAATTTTGCATAGTAACACAGGTTAACCCTGGGAAGGTTTTAGGCCATTTACCGAAGTCCTAGGACATTAGGGCTACGCCCCAGTGGCCCTCAAAGTTTCAATGTTAATCTTATGGAAGAAAGATTTCTATTGATTTTATCATGGGCACAAAAACAGCTGTTCGTATAAAAAACTTAGCAACACATCATGTTTGTTTACTTTCATTACCATAGCAACATTACTTAGAAAATTTGAAGAGTATTACCTTTTTGAGGTTACATTGACAAACTAAAAACAAACACAAACAAAAATCAACGAAAAATGCTAACTATATTTTAATTCAATTCAAACATTGGTTGTTACAAACCTATTATATATAAAACAGCTAATTTGGATCAAAAACTGAACATAATCATTCACAGATATGTCAAGTCTTATATATTATCATCCGTTCAGCCGCTATTCACCCGAGAAGGAGCTCCGGTATACAATCCTTCAAATTTCCCATGTTAATCTTATGGAGATAATGTTTAATGAGTTTGAGTCAGCTGCCAAATAAAACAGCTGATTTATGCTCGGTCACCTATGTTCAAACGAGCCAAAGATTAACGAGATTCTTTATCGAATTTTCCACCTGCGAGCGAAGCGAAGCAGCCATCTGAGGCCGAAGGCCGAGCCGGGGTTGGGACGCGGAGCGTCCAAGGGCAGAGCCCCTAGTATATATAAAATTCAATGTATGTCCGTCTGTTTGTCCTTTATGCGTTACCAAACCGTCCATCCGATTGCTTTGAAATTTTGCATAGTAACACAGGTTAACCCTGGGAAGGTTTTAGGCCATTTACCGAAGTCCTAGGACATTAGGGCTACGCCCCAGTGGCCCTCAAAGTTTCAATGTTAATCTTATGGAAGGTCAATCTTAAGGAAGAAGAAGAAAGATTTCTTTTGATTTTATCAGGGGCACAAAAAACAGCTGTTCGTATGAAAAGCTTAAAACAGCTGATTTTGATCAACAACTGATTTGGATCAAAAAATGAATATAATTTTAGGTTAGGTAAATCAAGCAATGAGCAGAATCCCATTATAATTTACATCGGCCCTCAGGGATACGAATTACAGGCTTTCAAAGTTTCAAATTAAGCAATAGCAAAGCATTGCCGGGTCAGCTAGTATAATATATAATCCAAATACCACTCATTCATCACGAAATCTCAAAAACCACCGAACGGATTGGAATGAAATTTGGTATGCAGCTTCCTCTAGGGCCCTAGGTGCTCGCTAAGAAAGGGTTTACAAAAATTCGAAATTTTAGGTGGGTTTGGGGGGGTCAAAGTTACTAAAAATCCCCATAAGAAATACATAGTGTAATATATTTATTGTTATATATATATATTTTTTGTTAATATACATTTAACGTTGATTTGTCTATCCGTGTAAAGCCGGATTGGGCCAGCTAGTATTTAAATAAATTTAATTTTTTTTGTAAGAATGGATTAGTATTTAATGTATTTTTCGAAACGGGAAACATCTGCAATCGTGTGATATTTAAATCGATCCGTAATTGCTAAGTCTCAGATAAAATATTGAATCACTAGTGTACAGATTCCTCACGCCGGCAATGCACCCCGAGAGGGGAAGTAAGGCCCGGTCCCCACGCTGTGTTTGTTGTGTCCAACGTCACCAGTACAACCTCAATAAAAAAATAGACCTCTGTTCTTCAATGTACACCCTAGTTTGTCACTGTAATATAACGGTAAATAAAAGTGATAAACACATTTTTCTTAGTGAACAGGACGTGTACAAATTAGTTGTTTTATTTATAAATATATACAAGTGTCACAAAAAAACCTTATCTTGCTATAATACAGGATCGGATTCTATACATTATAATAAATTAAAATATTCAGAAACATTTTACGAATTCGGGTTAGTTTATTTTAGTTTTTTGTTAGTTTCTTTTACAACAGTTAAAACAGCAACAATAGTAACACTGCCTATCTGTAGTAGGCCTAATGTATTTTCATCAGCTATGTTATTCATGATAGTAAAAATCAATGTCCGAATTCGAAAAAAAACGTTACTGACCATTTTAAAATTTATTTTAATGTATTGAATTCGATACTTCATAGAGCATTAAGGTTTTTATATGGTTAGTATATTATTATGTCAATTTTGTGTAGGCCTAAATTGTTATAAAGTTTTAACGGTAAAACATTTACTAGATGAGTAGTAAACAAAAAAATTTAATATTTAATATTTAAAAATATTGAAGGTCCAAGTTGGCAAGTTTACTTGAACCTTTCAAAAATCTAAGCATGAAGTCCAATTTACAAAAAATGGCTGGATTTAGGAAAAACCGCAAGAACTAAGAATAATAAAATTACTTAGCCTATATAATCTGATTACCAAATCAGAACAGCCAGGATCGCACCAAATTAATGCGAAAAATCAAGTACAAAATGTATTCATTACAGGAATTACCTTCCTCCTGACTAAACAAAAGGTCGTACAGAAAATTGTTTTAAATAAAAAAGTTAATTCCACTAATTATCAACAACTTTCTCGCAAAAAGTTTTCTTTTTGCCTAAAAATACAAAAATTTCTCGCTTTGAACATTTTTGTTGTCATCACTTTTATTTTATAAAAAACTTAGTAAAATTTTGCATCACAGTTATAACATTTTATAATTTTGTATGAAACAAAACCTTACTTATTTATAGATATTTGTCATAGTTTTCTCTAAAATGTGAAATACTTTTTTTATAAAAAGGTTGTAAGCAAGTACGTAAAGTTATAAGAATGTGAGCGCTGTCTATTTCCTCAGTAAAATGTTATTTGTGGACCTATTTTTTTTGTGGAATTGGTTGTACCGCTAAGGCAGGTTTAAGGCAGGGCTATAGATTATATTCTATAGCCCTGGGTTTAAGGAGAAGTAAACTGTAGAAGGGATGACTCGCCCATTAGGTCAAGTCCGCCAAGTTCACTCCTAGTTTGCTCGAACTGTACAACAGATGTTAAGACGAATATACCAAATGGTGAGGATCAGTAGTAGATCCTTGAGCTGCTGACGTAAATGCAGGCGAATTCACGTAATAATTGCAACTTATTAAAAAAGAAGTACAGTATACACATTGAAGTTCTAAGCGCTTCGTGACGTTATCAGTCATGGGTAGTAAAGATTAACAATGTAATGTAAAAGAAAAATTTACCTCTGTTTTGCAACGTCTTTATACCTGGAGTTAGTTTTAACATTGCCTTCCATTCATTGTTGCAGTCATCATTAGTTTAAAAAAAAAAATATTTTTAAATACATTTTCCTATTTAAATCTATTGTGTTTCTAAAGCGTACTAGTTGCATGCGTACATAATTCTGTTATATACAGAGTGTTAATTTTAAATGGGCCACCATTGGTAACTTGTAAACTATAAATCTGACAGAAAACTTTAAATGGGGAACCTTTCCTTGTTTTTTGAGACATTAAAAAATATGTGGTTAAAATATTTGTAAAGTGCCGCCATTTTCCAACTTGGCGGTCAACTTTCGAATTTCTTATGGAACACCCTATATTTTATGATGATTTTGGATTTTACAAGTTATTTTAAGATTTTGTTTGTTCTTGCTATTTTTAACTTCCCGCTAAGAAAATTGAAAATTTTCTAAAATCGGGAAGTTATTGGTTTCACCTCATTTTTCGAAAATCGAGTATTCATCAGATCTCGACGTTTTGAGGTCCTAGGAATCTTCCCTGACCACTCCCGAGAGGGTGTCACCCTGTCTGTATGTATGTGTGTGTGTATGTAAGTATGTGACCCGCTTATAACTTTTGAATGGCTTAACCGATTGGATCCTACCAAACGGCGTTCTAAAGAGTTCCATCAAACTTAGATTTCCTGAAAATTTCAACTAATTCGGACCGGTAGGTTCTGAGAAATTTCGAAAAACCTAAGAAATAAAAGTTTTTCAAATCAGGTTTTTTTTAATAACTTTTAAACGGCTTTACCGATCAATTCTAAAATCTAATCAGCTTTTAACCTTGAAAAGCAACGTCGATCGCTACCAGTCCGGTCAAAATCGGTTAATTCGTTCGTGAGATATCGTGAACGAAAGAAAATCAAAAAAGTGTTTTTTCTCAATTTCTCCGAAATTTTTCATCAGAAAAACTTTTGTTGTCGATTCTTTCAATTGACTCAAAAAACTGCATCGATTGCCGCAAATCGCATAAACATTGGTTGATTCATTCGCGAGATATCGTGAACGAAAGAAAATAAAAAAAAGTGTTTTTCCTCAATTTCTCCGAAACTTTTCATCTGAAAATTTTTTGTTGTTGATTCTTTCAATGGACTTAAAAAACTGCATCGTTGCCGCAAATCGCATAAAAATCGGTTGATTCATTCAAAAGTTATTTCATTTCAAAATTTCCAAAAATAGTGTTTGTTGTAATTAAACTTAGCGGGAAGTTACATGGATGGCCTTTAGGGTCAACCGTTTTCCAAATTTTTTTTAAAGACTAACCGTTTAAAAGTTAGAAGGGTGTAAAGCTTTAAAAACACTATATGAGTGGAAGATATGGAAACGTTTTGAACCAATGAAAACGCTCTTATTTTTTAATATGATGGACATCTTTCGAATTTGTTATGGAACACTCTGTATTTTACGGTGAATTTGGGCTTTACAAGCTATTTTAAGACTTTTTTCTTCACGATTTTAAGTCGAATATCTTGGGCTCAGTTAGGGTGTATCAAAAAATCACCAAGAACAAAAAAAACCTTTAAATATCTTGTAAAACCAAACATTATCATAAAATACAGGTTGTTCCATAAGAAATTCAAAAGTTGACCGCCATTTACAAATATTTTATATTATATATACAACTACATATTTTTTAATTTAAAAAAAACACAAGGAAAGGTTCCCTATTTAAATTTTGCTGTCAGATTTATAGTTTACAAGATACCAATGGTGGCCATTTAAAAAAAGATTCCCTGTATATTATATTAATGTATACCTAGTTACTATTCCAATACTATATTACATTGAGTATGCTTAACGTTTATAGAAAAATATTTTGTTTGTAACTCTAACTTACTAATCCGATTTTCATAAAACCTGGAACTCTAGTGATGGGATAATTTTATTCTAAATAACTTGAGTAAAATATAGCTAAGTAGGTTTTTGCATTAGTATTATTTATATGCGAACTTATATTTCTTTATTTTTTTAGGTAGCAACTAATTGCACATCTCGTGGTATCCTTCGCAAAATTCTTTTATGCGTGTAATTACGTTGCAACTAACAATATTTAAAATTACTTTTGCAAAATATCCTTTACCCGATCCAACTAGTTTAAGCCACACCCGACTGCCCTTCACATTTCCTGACCCACACTTTCTCATACACCACTTGTTGCTATGTCTACATGCAATTCCAGTTCAGGAAATTGGCCGACCGAATTATCGTCATTACATTGCCTCGTTTCCGGAACTACTTTTTACAATTGTTCACGATTTTAATAGTTTCCACGCACAGTCCGATGTAACTGGCGTTACATTGAAAACGTGTGATAGGCTTAGTGGTAAAACAAAACTATGTTTCCTTCGGGAGTTTTTAATAGTTCCTTATATTAATAACAAGTTTAATTTTGCCTCGGTCTTTTTCGTATCACCTAGTTTCAACTCCCATTTCAGAGGGAGAAAGTCATGTTGCTGACATTTAATAAAATTATGTAAAGATAGAAAGTGCATTTAATATACAGGTAGTTAACTAATTTTCAATAAATCTAGAATTCATTTCTAGGTAGTACCTTGTTATTAGGAAACTGCACCTCATAGACTAAAAGATGACAAATGTACGCAAATTTTAGAAAATACTAGGGGAAACCCCTGCATGCTCCGCACTCCAACCCCGTTGGAACCTTCTATATGCATAATTATGTTATGTTTTCTTTATAATAAAGGTGTACGATTAATAATAACCCCAAAGCTAAGATGGTAGATAATGTTAAATGTTCAAATCAAATTAGGACGTATATTCGTATATTTCATAACATTAGTTGTAATAATGGTTAAAAGAACCAGCAAGGCTCATTTCTACACTTTAGAATCCTTACCTAAAAGCTAGAAATACAAAAATAATTGATTCAAAGTTTGAAATCAGCTGTAAATGGAAATATTGGAGCAAATATCTATTTTATTCAATTGGTTGTTATGGTAATAAATAATTGTGAATATATGTGTTTTTTTATCAGTCTAGGCCTAACCTAAGAATTTTTTCCGACTAAATTTACAAATATTTAAATAAAAAAAGGCTTTTATCGAAGTGAATTATAGCCTATGTTACTCAAGGATAGTGTAGCTTTTTATTAATAAGACTATTTTTTCAATCGGTTCAGTAGTTCCAGAGATTACCCCCTACATACAAACAAACAAATAAAAAAAAAAAAACAATCTTTACCTCTTTATAATATTAGTATAGATATCAAATGTTTCAATGTAGGCCTAAACTACCGAACAGATGTTTTATATTTTTAATTTCTTTATTTAATACCAAATGTTTTAATGTAAACAAAGCAGATGTTTTTAAATTCTCATGTATAGTATTTCTTATGGGAATTTTCGTTTTTCTGGGACCCCAAAAACCCTTTAGTTTTTAATTTTAGAAAAAACTTATATTTTTCCCTCGTTTCTTGAATCTATACCTTTAATTTGATACCTCTCCCATCGTCCTCCGATTTACCAAATTCCCACAATTTTGAATCTAAAATTTCGCTTACAGAATTATATATAAGGATTCACAAAGATAATATATAAACTATGTTTCTCACCGTTTCCGAAATAAAGTATATTCTATACTATTCCCTCCGACCATGCTTAATATGTATTGCATTCGTATTCCCTGGTTTAAGTAAAGATATCTTTTTGTCCTTTAACCGTAGGACGTTAAAATTCCTACATTTGCAACAGCATTAGAAATGTATAAAATAATGTCTTAAAGTTTTGTTTGTTTTTTTTCTTATTGGAAAATTTGTTACAGTTATAAAATAGTACCAGAAATATTAAACGACATAAATACATGGAAATATATTAGAGAAGTGCGAGTTGAACACGCGTGGCAAGTGTTCCGTACTGTCAGCCGTTCTGAAAGATTTACCAAAATGATATTACTAACCTTTAACCAAACAAAAAACTAACATTTAACCAATAAAAATAGCCATGGAGAGAATGAAACATACTTTGGTGGTAGGGGCAACTGAAAGGAGATGACGTTGCCCTATTGTGGGCTATTTTGAATAAGGTTCGGAACCCACAATCACGAAACTTTAACTTTGTTAACCGCTGTTTTGGCTTGTGCATATCCTACAGCATTTTGAAATTACAAGTAGCTTCCTGAGTGAGTTTCATCAAAATGTCTTCTTGAATTGTAATCCCGTTCAAAGTATAGGAAAGGAAACTCGACCTCACCGGCCTGGTTGGTCGCTCTGAGA
>JAGFPH010025178.1:0-10999 GCA_018207615.1 Philaenus spumarius
CTGTTTCATGGCCTACATACAGTAGATGCTCTCGCCAGACTCAAAAAATTCGATTTTTGCAAATTCCTTTACAAAACTCGAAATTTTCGAATTGCAATCGGGCACTTCCCGTTGCAATATATATATATATATATATATATATATTACCGAAAACTTAGTTAAAAACCCATACCCAATTTATTTTCGAAACCTAGAATTACGTACCTACAATTTTTAGAAAATTACTCAAATATACAAAACAATAAACCCTAGCTGTTGTAAAAAATATGTTTCCCTTCAAAACCCCAACCCAATTTAAAAAATACTGCAGCTGAAATTTGAAAAAGCTGTGGTGTTAATTTGTTAATAGTACTCGTATGGTTAATAGCTAATCTGTAGCGGAGCCGAACTTTTGTTAAAAGACGATGACAAATGTTTTATACTCAGAGGTGTAGGGCCTACAGCAATACTGTAATTGGAAGCCTTCTTTAGTCCCCACCTTCAATGTTTAAGTTACTCAAACATTGGTTGTATCGAGTGTTATGATCATATGTGCGTGTTGATGTTGATACGGAACCCTTGGCACACGAATTTAACTCCAACATCCGTGGTCTATTTTAAATCTGTACAATAAAGTATATATTATGATATAATAAAATAATTACCGTTAGTTATTATTACAATGAAAGCTATTTCTAGATAATAATAAAAAAAAAAACAATTTAATATGTATTAGTAAAAAGAATTTATTCTATTTTTACTCATAAAGTGCTTCATAATATTCTTAAAAATCAAAAAATTCTTAAAGCCGTCACTAAAGTCCGACTTTTTAAATTAATGTTTAAAAATGTATTCAATTACATAAAGTGATTCATTAAATACAAGTATGTATAGCTCAGTTGCTAATACGGATTATAATATACGCCACGGTGAATTTGTATAGTGCTATCCTACTATCCCTCCTTCATTTACGGCCACAAAGGCGATAGCAAACAAAATAACAAAAAACTACAACTGCAATTACAAATGTGCAACAATTAAAAACGGGCTAAATTTGTTATTATTTTTAACATACTAACTTGTATTTTGTTCCAATTTTAAGTTATAACGTGAACACAATCAATTATTGTACAATTTATCATAAGTTTGTTTCATTTATGTTTTGGTAATACAAATTCAATTTAGACACATTTTGAGGACGCCTTAGAAATCTTAAGTTTGATCTAACTCTATCAGTATTTAAATATTCAAATCTATTCACCTCTCTTATTGATGCCTCTAGGGCTTCAAGTCGCCTGTAATATGGTGTAGAGGATGAAAATGTAATTATTGCCAGTTTACTCGTCAACCGAAATATGTAATTTGAATAATAGATTAAATCACGTGCATTGGAAACAAATATTAACGTGAGAGCGAAATGTTTGCTGTTGTTAGTCCTCGGTTTGATTAATAGCGCAATGTTTGTATTTACATTTAATCAAACAATAGAGTTTCAATATTATACAGTGATTAAAACTGGTGCTACAGTTACAACAAATTAGTAGGATTCGATTGCGTTCATCCAGACGTAATGCATATACTAGTTTAAAATTATAAATTTATAAATTGTTATAAACTATTTCTCTTTGTAACTACTTCTCAATTTTTACTGTCTACTGAAGTTTAATTACTTGGATTTTACGCTCATACATATTGATCAAATGTTTTTATTAAGTTCATGATAGTAGGTTGTTATTTATCGAAGCAAAGGTAAACGCTAGTACTAAAATTAATATAGAAAACGAGAAATTGAGTTTTATTTCAAAAGGTATTTACTACATACCTAATTAAAATGCAGTAAAGGGTGTGGTACTCGCTCAGATGGTAGTGCTGCTTTTAAGAACCGTCTTTAGTTTTGAATCCAGCACTTCAAAATCTTGGATGTGTGTATTTTAAAACTGTTTTGCCGATAATGGCAAAAATGTTAGATATTTACGAGCTTCATCAATCATACTTCACTAATTACTCTACATTATTGTTTAGTTTATAATAATGTGACTTTTTCTAAGAGGTAAGACAAATAGCTCCAATTGTTGAACAAGTGTTTGAACAAGTAGTTTTAAGGCGTTATATATATTATTGTATTTTTTACAAATTTTAAAATATTGGATATTAACAGTTTATTTTTGACTATCAAACGATTAGGGCTCAGAGGAACGATCATAATATAGCCGTAGACACCTCTGCAAATTATAACACTATACACAGCTCAGCTGTTTTCTCCAAGTGAACAATTTTGCCAAATCTATCAATGTGGACGAATGACCGTGCAACTTGGCAGTACTGAATCGCCAAGCGGTTTTTGAAACGCACTGCATTTTTCTTATTCCAGTTAAATATCTTGTTTAGAATATTTTGTAACTGTGATTTGGGTTAAGAAAGAAACCCAATAATTAATACATTGTGTACTAACTGCAACCCAAAAAGGCAGGAATAATAAAATAAAAAAAGTAAAGCAAATGACCGATGAATTATTAAACGGAATAAAATATTTTCCAATCATCGTAAAAATTGTGAGCAGTTTTAAGATTTATCTCCAACGTCATAATATTCTCATAATGTATTTAAAATATCTATGAGTAAATAATATGTACATAATATGATAGATAGAATTAATCCCTATTCCAATTAGTATCAATTTTAAATCGTAGATAACGTCAGTGACAACGAAAGTTTAAAATGATAATAAAATGTATGAATGTAGTACGAAAATATATCGCAGAATTAAATAGGTTATGTTTGGCGGCTGCACATTAAACTATTTTCTGAAATTAAATAGTTGAAGAAATAAAATTAGCCTACAAAACCTAGTAAAAAGTCTCTTACGGGATCGATGGAATAAACATATAAAAGAAACGTGTGTTTTCTTCAGAAACTTATATAATTGAAGTAATGTTTAGAATTGTAAACATTTCTTACTGTCACTCATGACCCAATAGAATTGCATAAACATATCTAATCTGAAATATCGCATTGTAAACCCATCTTTCTTTGATACAGTCATGTAATAACAACAACAATGCATGGATTGTTTATAAAGGCAGTAGGACTTTTACTTTAGCAGTAGTTTATGAATAGATGATTTAGTTGGCGTTACTTCCGGTACCAATGGGATCAGATGCATCGGTACATTTGACTTTCTCTGCTTTGTAAGTCTACCGTAACTTCCTAACTTTTACCGAGCCAAATAAATGGTTTTTGAATGTATATGATACTATTAATTCTAATCACTTCATAAATATTTCGATTCCTTCAGAGTCATTAGTAGATTAAACTTATTGTATTACTGTATAATAATTTACTCTTGTACATTCATCTTTCGATCATAGCTTTTTGGCATTATACACTTCATTTGTAATCCGCCAGTGAAAGTTACTAAAACAAATAATTTAATGTTACTACTTCCTAAATTATTTATGGTAGAACAGAATGACTGAGAGGTTAAAGGATCTCGCCAAATCTACTACAGTTCAACCTGTAGATTCGAATTTATTTACTGGTGATCGTTTTACTTGGGCTTTACGCTGCTCCCCCCTTCATTAGTCTAACTGGCATAAAGTAAAACGTTAAGAAATAATATATTTCACTAATACAACTTGTTTCCGTGTTTATTTTAATAAATTCATGCATTAATTTATATCAATCGTGTGTTAAATATGTGTCATATTCTGCGTTTTTACTTCTCAGTTTCAGCTGAGTTGTACTATTTTGATGTTTAAGGTTAGTGGTATACTTTTAGTTTCTCATGTTTTCTTTAACATAGGCCTACATCTCTAGGATTGTGTTTTAGTCACTTGGATAATGGAAATTGATTTATATTCCCAAAACGTCATGTATTGATTTAAACACACAAATAATGGCAAATGTCCGAATAACTAATAATAAAATTGAACTTCCATCATAAATAAAATTAATTATAACTTCTAAAAAGAAAATCGTGCATTAACAAATGTGTTTCATATAGGTTTTGTTCACGGATCAACTATTTTCTGATCAAAGGGCTTCGTCAAGCTACCTCAATCGTGTCTGTCGGTAGCATTTCTGTATACTTCCATATATTTTTTGCGTGCTTGTCTCACTTCTCTCTCGACAGATTTTCTCCAAGTTTCCTTGGGCCTTCTTCTTTTCCTTACTCCTTGAGGATTCCTTTTAAGTGCATCCTCATGTAAGGCACTATCTTTTTCTTTAAGAATTTGTCCTATACATTCCATTGTTGTCTACAAATGTATGTTTTTAGAGTTACTAATTTAAGGATTTGATTTTGAACGAAGCTTGGAAAATTGATCATGCAAAAGATCTGATGGAATTCAGGTAAGACGTTTTGTAAGTCATGTAGAATGAGCATGAAAAGTTGTCTTTTAATCCATTAAGCAGTTACGTCCATAGTGAATGTAAGCAATTAAATAATAAAACAATAAGCGTTTGAATTGTATAATGTTCCTTTTAGAACAATTAAAATCAACAAAAATATTCGAAAAATTATAGTTTTGGGTTTTTCAATATAACTTCAAATCTAAAACGAGGGTCGAGATTGGAATGTCGGAATGAATGGAATCAGAATATCTTGGAATGGTGCCAGAAACAATTTGGCAAACTAAGGTGAGAAATCGAAACGTGCTAATAACAAATCCTGTGTTCGTATGTTATACTTAGTTTAAAAATTGTACAAGTGAAAAGTTATGATTGTGTTTCCTTAAAGGAAATAGACAAATTATTTTTAATATACAGTACATTTAAATATCGATTGGGGAAGACCCATGTTTGCTTATTAAAACCCATGTTAACAATAAGATTTATTTAAATAAAATAACTAACCTAAAGGAGATTTAATTAAACTTTCTTAGTGTGCAATGTATTTTCACATTCAAATTTGCTTTATAATTTCATTAAAAAAATGTTATAGCAATAATAATTATCTTAATTTTAAAAGTTAAAATAATATGAATGACTAAATTAAATTAAGTTTAAGATAATAACTGTGTAATAGGATCACAAGTTGAAAACGGCGTGGCTTAAGTCTACTTCTAAATATAAACCCAACTTAAAAATAAAAATTTAAAGTATGGAATCAATAAGTAATGGAAATGCTACGGAGAAATATCAGACATATACCAGTTTAGATGTGTTAAACAGATGATTACTTTACAAACAGTGAAAATCTTCATTCAGCTGAGCTATGTATTTGAGATTCACAAATAGCATTTTGTAACTATTTTGTAAGCCTTGAGTTTCTTTATTTGGTTTCATTAAATTTTCTCACTTTCAGGACATAAGCTTTAAAATAATACCGATAAATAAACCCCATTTTTTTAAGTTTTACAGAAAAACTTCAAAGTAATTGTAATGTAATAAATCTTTTGGTTCTTAGATTTTAAACTTATTTTGCAGTAATCAGAAATAAACAACTGTACTGAGTTGAACAAAGTTTCGAACTTAAAACTTTTCATAGTTTCACACAAACAAATAAATACACTCCGTCGGGAATACATTCACTTAAAGCACCTTGTTCAGGAAACTTTTCAATATTCTTTCCGGTTGGTTATAGGGAGAATTTTATACGTTACTAGATCCTCCCTAGCCTCAAGGAAGCATAAAAGGAAAAAATTATCGAGTTTAAAATGTCCTTTTCAGAATAAATTAAACAGTTCTTATATTTAAATATTTTTATAACCTACACTTCTATTTTCCCGACTTATTTTATTTTCAAAAATTGATGATAAGATCATGTTGCAAGAGAATTCAAGATATTACTTAGTAAATTTACTTAAATGCATCTAATAGTTCGTGTTTTAACAGTGTCCTACTTTAATGGGAAAGAATCATTAGTATGTAATTGTATAAAAGAATGTAGAGTATGTATCAATTATTTTAATGCGGTACAGTTTGAAGATATATTTTAGCTAATCAGCTTTAAATACTTAATAATATAATTTCAAACAGTATTCAGAGCACAATATTATAATTTTTCAGAGGATTAACTGTACGTAACATCCGACTGTAACTACAGTACATCCTTTCTGTAACCATTAACAACAACTTCAGTTAATTGCGTAAAATTATTACTTTATTTCACCCTTTTAAATCGTCTTGTATTTTGTTTTCAACTCTTTGTGACAGCTACTTTGGTTTAGTTAGTACAAAGTAAATTATATTTATTTATAATATTAAACGCTGATATTTTTTTAATGAATGTTGGAAAATATCACAAAATAGCAATAAAAACGTTTTGTCAAACAGTTTAAAATCTTTGTTTTGATTCCTAAAAATTAAAACACAAATTTTTCATGTCTATATTTTCTATGAAAATTTATTAACATCCACATTGGCCTTTATAATTTTAAACGGGTAAGTAAATGTATGTGTAATCTAAATAATAACTATATAATAAGTATATAAATCCAATGGTTAAACCTACATTTTCAGGAAAATGTCTGAAGTTTATAAATAATTTCAAACAAAATTCAGACACACGAATTGTAACAAGTATTCTACCTCACCATTTAAAATGTTGGGCATCGTTCCGAAGATGAAAGATGTTAAGTGTTGATACAATAATCAGCTATATGCTATAAAACCTTTAAACATGCATGCAGGCTATTTCTCAGTATTATTTACTGCTGAAATGATCTGTTTGAATTTTATGTCATAGGTTACGGTTTTGGTTAGGAGGAGACCTCAGTCATTCTGTTCTATTCATCTTTATTTTAATTGCTGTTACATCATAACTTTAATCATTTCTTACATTACTTAACACTTTAGCTTTAAGTTTATGATTATTCTCACTCCTTCATTAAAAAAAAAAACTTAAACCTAGTTGTGTTTAGCATTTTCTGCAAATGGAATGGTTGGCATAGAAAGCACGCAGGGATCTCATCTAGTTAGTATTATAATTTAATCAAATGAGCTATGCAACAACGATAAATGTAACTTATGAATCTGTCGTAAAAATTTACAAAATGAGATTGTTTTATTAAACAATTTTAAATATATACAAACTTACTTCAAACAAAACCTTTTTATGCTTGTGTAATCTAACACCTGAAGGTGTTATTCTTCAAACAAATTCCCTTCTTAGAGAAAAGTCATTAATTAAAGAAGACAAGACGGAGGCGTAACCTCTCGTAAGATCCACTCATTGTCTAAGCTGAAAACGCTTGACGATAAATCTTGTCTGACTTTACCGGTCTCGCTTTTTGATTCTTTGAACAAACAAGGAGGTGTTCGTCAATCTTAGAAGATTTGTTGATCTACAGACTTGATCCTTAAAGTAAGAGAGAGATCGGATTTCAGTGCCAACAACACGATTCGAATTCTCTGGATTCACGAGCATACACCCATATTTGTTTACGTTATATTTTATGGGATTTTGTATGTTTATCCTGACGATTTTTAAAGAAAATCCAAGATTATAAAGAAAGTTTTATTTAACTGTTTAGTTTAATAACTAGAAATTTTGTTTCAAATGCCAAAAAATGTTCCACATGCAATGAGTTTGTTGTTTAATAGTCCGGTATTACAATACAAGATAAAATAATCCATAACTTACACTCAAAATTAAAAACACATTTTTAGACTATCCAAATAAATTTGAAACATGAAAATAATTCTTTGACTTATTATTCTTGACACAAATGGCAAACGAATTTGACTACTAAATATAAATAATTGATTGAAATATGTCAAATTATTTACTTTAATAATACGTTTGTTTATTAGTTTGGTTTTAAAATTCCACTTCTGTTCACGTACAATCCTAAACGTTTTCAAATAGTTATTAGAGAACTTTAGCAAAATAATTTGAATTAATTTTAGAGGCATTTCCGGTTAAAACTTTAATTTTTGACCTACATAATATTCAAGATGGAGGAACTACAACAAATAAAATGAGGAGTTTTTCATATTGAACATTTAGTGCGTCGTCTAGCTCAGTACATGGAACTGAGATAAAAGCTATTCTATACAGATTTCTAACTGGAGTAAGAAAAATGTTTCCAAGTTTTAGTAAAAACTATCTCTGCTGCCTTCCACGTTGAACAACTACTCTAAAAGAAGTTATCCATGCAATTCCTCCTTCGTTCTTACAATAAACGTTATCAGTTGTAACTAGGTCGCGCCTGTATAGTGGTACCTGTTAATTTGCAGATTTTGCGTAAAAAGTTTTAGTGCGGCAGTGGGATTTCTGGGTAGACTACTTTTGTCTGTTCTTTGTACCTCGTTGATTAAATTTGAGTTCTATAAGCTGTTTGTTATTCTCCCGATTCCATTAATTTAATTTACACTTTACTTGAGTCCTTAAAATGGATAAAACTTTTGTTGTAGACTAAAATTGCTACTATGCAGGAAAGCAAATATTCTCTTCAAAGGCCTACCTCAAATAACTACAATAAGTAGACTACATAGTCAAGTAAATTATAATGTATACATTTTAGTTATATTAGGCTACATAGGAAGAGAACTCATCACTTAGAAATACTTATATTTTAAGATGACATTTAAGTATTTACCCATACACTCATGTTATAAGCTCGGTTTTGAGCTTAGTTGCAACTAATGGTTCATTGTGTAATTGGAGTTGGTCGGTGGGATACTTGTGCAATTCATATTGGCAACTAGTTTCGCAACCAAACATAACCTCGATTCATTTCAATGACGATAGGCTTTCTATTCAGATCATCTGGTTTGAATGGGAATCAACCATGTGTAGGTATATAATAGGTTGTTATAAAATATTAAATAATTATACGGAGTTTGATATTTAATTTTAGAGTACATCCTATGTACAAGTTTTTTTTATAGCAAAATAATATTATCAAGTTTAATAAAAGAATTAGATAATTTAGGAATCTGATTTGTTCTCGCTTTACTTATTAAAACTATATATACATAAATGATTCGTAATCTTTCAAATTATATCAAAATTCTTCATTTGCTTGTTTGTATTTTATTTCTCTTGAATTTAGATTTTTTTTAATAAGTGGATACCTCTTTCATTCTTGGTGTATATTTTTTTACAAATGTCAATGAACAACGTTATACTTTAATATGGAATCGTAGTTTTTATTAAAGAAATGTTACTGTTATTCATTTTATACTTAAAAGATTTATTTTCGAATCCGAACAAAAAAATTATTGTACTAAAGTAAAAATTTAAGATTTTTGTAAGTAACATAATATTAAAACATTGCTATTTACTTATTAGAAACATTAAAATGTATGAATATCTAAACAAGTTTGTTACCGTTAAGAAAAAATACATGACGAAAATTCCCAGTTTTAAAATGTTTTTTGTAAATTATACACAACATGTTGTAGGATCACGCTAAACGACCATGGGAATTAATTTTAATACCCGAAGAATCTAGGAAAATATTTGTTTCAAATACTAGTGCTCCAAAAGACTAGTTATAGTGAAGATGGTTTAATATATACACAGGGTTAAATGTTACGAAAATGTTAGATGATTTTGAAGATATTCAAACCACAAAACTTCAATTTTGAAATGTTATTTACTATCACTGATATTCTCATAAATATTTTAAATTCTGTTTTACACATTTGGGATTTTCAAAAATATTGTATCATTTTAAACTTTAGAATTTCGGAGAAATGAAAATGCCCATACTATAAAATTTAAATAGCAATGTAGGTCAAGTTAATGACTTAAAATCTTAATTTGTCTATAGCCAAGTTCGAACAGCTCCCTTTACGAGGCTTTGCCAAATTTGTTCATAGCAAGTATACGAGTATTTAAGTTTATGAGTTTATTCAAAATTAAGCTAAGTACTCCTTCAAAAGACTTTTTTCATGGCGGCTTGTATAATATTTGAAATTTAATCATTACTCCAACCATTTCAAAACGGCAGGAAAATTTTATTTTACTTTTGTATGACCTCTTTCTTGTTAATAAATGAATCGTGCATTTCCAGAACGTTGTAAATGCCAAAAACAAAATTTCACACGAGAAAGAAACACAAAACAAAGTATATTTATAACCTGAAGAAAATAATTCTAATCCTTTGTGAATTGTACAGTATGTGTAAGTTTTTGTTGTACAACTTATTTTTTTTGATTTTAGTGAAACAAAATTAACACAAATGTAATTCCAAAACGTTGTAGGTGCCACCACATGTGCAAGTCAAAACGTTTTCAGCTGTGCAAGTTCTTTAGTTGCACACCAGCTATTACAACGTTTTGACTTGCATGCTTATTTTTAGTTCAGTTTGCTCCAGGAATATGCAGACAATTATCATTGCAGTTATTAAGCATTGCGTTTACAACATGATTTTATAAAAAATCGATTTTTTCCAAAAATTGCATTTACAATGTTTTGGAAATGTACGATTCAAATGTGAAACGTACGGGTGGTCTATTACACCTGTAAATTAATTAAAGATGTCCAATGATGTCATTCATTTGTTTTTCATTAAATTTAAACTACTCTGTAAAATAGGCCTAAGGGTAAATTACACTCACAAATGAGTTCCCATGAACGAACACAGTAAAAAAACACAATCATATAAATAAACAATTCCAATACAAACAAAAACATGTTTTGTTCATTTACGGATAAACTTGGAGAACGTAGTTATTGTTTAGTGTACAATAAATAAAAACAAAAACTTTTTCATAAAATATAGTTAAATACCAATATTTTACTTTTTATTTCGGTAAAACATTCTCTTTCAGCCGACTTATTTCTTAAGATTGTCAAAGGTTTATTATCTTTTGTAGATTTTCCCTAAAGTTTTAAAAGGACTTTATCGTGAAATGATTACCCTCAGGGCCATCCATTTATAATTCCATTTGAAATATTAAATGCCCTGTATTTTTAACTTTTGCTCAAATTTTTATATCAAAGTAAAGATATTATTTCGTTATTTTGATCACACTTTATAATCATGAATACAGGTTAAAAACTAGATTCACACGTAACTAATTATTTCATACATACAACGTTAATTCCAATTGAGTTATACGTTTT
>JAGFPH010025180.1:0-10998 GCA_018207615.1 Philaenus spumarius
TAGTAACCTAACTTAACCAAGTTTAATATATACACTAATTTATCCAATCCATACCTAAGATGAAACCTTAAAAACCCCTAATGTAACCTAATCTAACCAACTGCTAACTAAGTCCTAAAATAATTAATTCATACACTGATGGAACTAACGTTCACAAAATAGTAACCTAGCCCAACCAAGTTTAACGCATACAATAATTTATCTAACGGGTGCCTAAGATGGAACCTTGACAAACCCCTAATGTAACCTAACCAACCACTGACTAAGACATAACGTGTTTTACACAAGCGGTAATGTAACCTAACCAAAACTGAAATTTAACATAATTATTTACTGTTATTATAAAATAAAGTGTTATTTGTGGACAAGAGGGTTGAGCGTGACATATAGAAACTGAATGTCCATCACTAGGTTTGGAAAATAACAAATATTAAATAAAAATTAAAGTCAAAGTATAAAATATACCTAATTCAACCTATGTCTCTACTATTTTAGGCAAAAGGTAATGTATACTATAAATAGTTCAATTAATTAACTCATATTATTGTTTTAGTCTTGATAAAGCATTGCGCAGAAGTATAAGCTATGGAAACACATCACAGACAACAATGTAGCAATGTGTTATCTAACAGCGCTCCGCACGGCGAAACGTGGAAACGTGTGTCACGACACCACCTGGCTCCGCCTACTTTTAACTACATTTAATTGTTGTTTTAGTTGTGTTATTTTAATGAATGCATTTTCTGCGTTTAGTTTTAATTCAAACACATTTTCAAACACCGTTCCCTTTAGAGAACACATTCCTAGAATGCCTGTTGTGAGGAAATTTGAAAAATCTGTTTTAGGTTGTGCTAAATTAAGGCTCTGATGTACCTAAATAAAAATATCTATTCTTCATAAGGATAATAACACATTTACTGTCCGCATTTATAGAGATTATGTCTTAGTTACTAGTGCTCATACAATATGGGTCGGAAGACTCTGTTGAGTCAGTAAAATATTCCAGTTAGAATACAAATTTAAAACATTAGCTTTTCCTTCTATTTACATTTATTTATCACCTTTTAATTTGTTTAAAGCAATCACATATTTGAAATTAATTAATATTACCACGGATATCCCACCCTTCAAATGCGATTTGAATAGTCTATCCACAAACTTACATTTTTATAACAAGGTATTTACGACTCTATTTATAAAGATACTCCAGAAAATTTCTAAAAAATAGATTATATCGAGAGTTTGACGAGTTTGCTCAGGTGTAACACTCAATTAGCTGAATTTGCAGTCTGGGTTATTTGATGGTTTTCGTTTTAGTAGGCTACCTGTATTTCTTAGCTTTTTTATATAGAGATTTTATGTACACTTAGCCTATAATGATATAGAATTTATATGTTTTCTGTTTCAGTACTATTTATATAAGAAGTTATACGGAAGATCTTGGCATGCTTTGCACGCCAACTACCTTGCAAACCTTCTCAAACACACTTTATTATTTCTTTTTAATAAAGGTATAACATTTATCATAACCTAGGATAAGATGTTAAATAATAATGGAAATCAATCAAATTATGAATTTTATAAGATAAAATAAGTTATAATAAAGTTTAAAAAGAATAATCTTGGGTCTATTTCACAAGCCTAACCTAAAAATTAGGAACAACTAAACATAATTGATTCAAACTATGAAATGGAAAGATTAGTAAACAGTTGATTATTATACCGATATTGAGCACCTGTAACCAGCTGGGTAAGCTAATGGAATAGTCCCTTTATAAAGGCATTTCGCACCTTGGGGATTTTTCTGAAAAGTAAGAATTATTTGTTCGTTCATTTATTATTAAAACCTTTATATTAATAAACTTCCTATATGGATCTTTAGAAATCTGGCTATTAATATACATAGGGTTTTTGCAGTTAACTTATGCCAAATTTCCCTCAAGGTAAGGGTTTCCTGAATGATTATATTTATTGTAATTGTAACAAATTCTTTTAAACATTTAGATAAACCTGTAATATTCAAACAAAAATAAAATCTAAGAATATTTTTTAATTGTTTAAGACTGGACAAAACCGCTCTGGTGGTGTGTGTTCTCGGTTATTATACCTAATTGATCCCCTCCGGCAAGTATAGCTCATTGCCCGTCACTAATCATGTATTCATTCGCTTTCCTTGATTTACATTACAATACACAGCACAAAAAGTGATCCAGTGAAATTCTTAACAGTTTGCCTATATTCATTTCACCGGTTTAAGTGGGGGTTTTTTACATACCTTTCATATTGCACTTTACACATATGAAACGTGTACATATTTTGGTAGTATTGTTACCTTCTAGATCACTTAGCCTCTCCTACCTTTCGGCAATTCCACCAAAAAGATATTATTTCTGCATGTTTTATTCCAAATCACTGTCTTTATCTCTCACTTGTTTTCCATTTCATATTCGAATCAGATCAATAATTCTGCTTACTTTATCAACTGTAGTCAGTGGCATGACTGCGAAATCGGTTACTAAACTCAACACGCTAAACAAAAACAATTTATAATGTATTTATCATGTTTGTTAATAGTAAAAATAAAATTACATCTTTCTAAAACGTAATGAATGTAAATCATTTGAGCTAAAACTTATTGTATACAATTTGATTTTTATTTATCATGATGGTTAATAATAAACAAAACAAAATTATATCTTTCAAAGGGTAATGAATTTAGATATTATTTGCTAAAAATATCGTACATTATTTATTTAGTATATATCATGTTAGTTAATATTAAAAAACAATTACAAATTTTAAATGTTAGTTTTTGTTTTTATCATAAATATTAGATAATATTAAAAAACAAAATTACGTGTTTTAAAACTTGAAAGAATTTATGAATGAACCTAAATGAATTTAGGTGTTTTCACTAACATTATCGTATACATTTTAATGTCTATTTATCATGTCAGTTAATATTAAAAACAAAATTACATCTTTTAAAACTTAATGAATTTAGGTGTTTTTGGCTAAAATCATCGAATACGATTTATTTTGTACTTGTCGTTTTAGTTACTTTTAAAACATACTGAATTCAGATCTTTTAAATATTTTAATTAAATTGATTGCAGTCCTTCAAATTGGAGTGCCTACTTAATTTAAAAATAAATTTGTTTTCGCCTCAAATGATACAAAAAGTACGAAAAACAGATCGGTAATGCTTTATAATCATTCCCAAGCTCACAACTGCGTGTTGAATACTGTGGATACTTTGCCGGACCCGAAAATCGTTTGCAAAATCAATAAAGCTGCATTTTATAAATAGTTTGGACGTGGACTTAATACAATCTATTAAAGGAATTTTAACGACAAACAACAATTAGAAATAATATTTTGAAAAAATGTAGAAGAGGGGAATTTTATCTGAACATTTACGAGAAAGTCGAGAGGTCGACGCTTCCGATTGTTTAAATAAATTCGTACGTACATTTATCATAACACAACTTCGTGTAAAATATGTAAGTTTTATAAGCATTCAAAGTAAATTTCGTAAAATCTGATGAGGTCGTACATACAGGAATGTTATTGTTATATAAAACAACAGTTTTTAAATTCATATTCAGCATTAATGTAAACACAATGAAGGAATTTATTTAAATCTAAATACGGTCAGTGTATAGCGTACCTGTTCGGACTTGACATTCTCTAGTTTTCTCTTCGTTAAAAAAACAGTAAGTTGTTGACACCTCAGTGTAAATAAGCTATAAGTTATTTTAAAGTCTACTTTCACTACTTTCCACCAGATGTCGCACAGGTCGCTGCCATATTCTAACGAAACGCATGTGCAGTTCTCTCAAGTAATACCGAACGACAGGTTTGTTGATAAGTATTATACATATGTGTTTATATAATAGCAATGAAAATATTAGTCACTCGAAAAACACGTTGATAAATTAACAGTATGTGTGTAACATAAATGCTGAAGTGACGATAGTTTGTTTCTATTTGATTAATATATTCAATGGTCGGAAAAAGAAGCAGTGCCAAATAAAAAATAAATAACAAACATTTTTACGTTGTGTTTTTTCACTCAATAATTAGAAAGAGTTAAAGCGATTGAGGTTTTTTCTGTTTAAACATGAGTTAACTCGGTGGCCGCCAGTTACTGGTCGTAGAAGTGACAAGTTCCCTTAACCCACGTGGACAATAGAGACACTTTTAGTGTCGGCCAAAGATGGGCATTGGTCCTGGCTATATATAAAAATACAATATACACAGTTTCTAAAAAACGTTCAAGAGTCTAATGCGATTCGATGATCAAGTCATCATCATCAATGACGTTTACAGTTACACATTTATAGATTGGTGAATACAAGTTAAGAAAATAATAGTAAGGAAAAGCATTAAGTTGTCTAGCATCTGCTTTAAGAATAAGGCTATGATAAAAGGTGTTATGAATAATTTCAGACATCTGCTAATCCATTGTTACAACCTTGAAGGATTTGCTTATTCCTTTGGCTGTTGTCATCTGTTATTGGTTTTGAGTTTAATGTCATAATTTTAAGTGCAGTTTCAATTACTTTAACTGGATTTGTGTTTTAATGGCTGCTGTTAACTGTGTTTGTTTAATAAACAAAACATTAACTTTTTTCTGAGACCTATTACTTCTTAGACCCCAAATGCTGCAGCCCATAACATAAATAGCCCACTAGTTAAACTTTTGTGACTTTAAATATCATTTGGTAAGTACGTATAGAATCATTTGGTAATATCATCATGTAGAAAAGCGTGGCCGTATACAGTGAATACGTTTTAACATTTTGAAAATAGCCACTAAACTGAGTCTAAAAACGTAAACGATAGCAGTTGCAGACAATATTATAGAAATGACAAGAAAAAGAAAACACTAAGAATTCAGGTTATAATTCAGCCATTGTGGATATGTTTGCATTAAACAAAAGAAACTAGACACTCCAAACACAAGCACCAAACAGGAAAAACAATATCAATTAGTAAACAAATTATAAAATATAAAACGATACAAAATTAACGTGAACAATTTAGATTCGTGTTGAACCTGGAATAATAAACATTCTGCGCAGACACTAGTAAAACTACATTTGATGAACTATAACAAAACAAGGAACATAATAAATTACTAGATCGTTGTTAAATTTAATTTAAAACATAATGTCGACGCGCAAGTTAACAACTAAAATAGTACGTAGAATAAAAAAAGTTAATTCATTTTCGTTACTGTACGGAAAGGAGATTTTAAGTTAGTTTAGGTTAGGTTTTTATGTACGCTATTTTGTATTTTACGTTCCTTTGTGTAGGTTGTAAATATTTGATTTGCCGAAATCAGTAAAGTGTATAGTTTTATTATATTTTAAAATATGTGAAGTTTTTCCATTCTTTAGAATTATATTATCACTATTATCTACACGCTACCTAGGTGATAATGTCGTAAGTTATCCTATTCATGGTTATTATAACATATTAATAATTTTACTACAGGTTTGTATACTTATACAGTTATTAATTTAGTTTTGTAATTTTTTTTATTTATTACGGTAACTATTCCATTAAAGTGCAGAAAGCTATCGTATAATGTTGCGTTCGTATGGATCATATATTTGTATTAGTAGGATTATAATTAAACTATCTGTTAAAATTAAACACTATTATAAAATTGCATTCAATATAAAAAATGAATTTTCTTAATGTAATCTTTTAACTACTGAAAACTATCCTCATCAAAACTATACTACATTGTGTATAAGAATTGTTTCAAAAATTGTTACTTATTGCGGTAACGAGTTAATAACTTAACTAAGGTTTTATATAAGCCTAACTATATCATTTAGTTACTTATATGAGAATATTATCACACACATAAAAATGTGTATAGCCTAAACGAATTTTTCATTGTAGTTTGTACACGACGTCAAACATTTTATCGCATTAATTACATTTAAAAATTTGGTAATTTTGTCATCGTCGTCGGGGCGGTCAATAAATTGCTTTATATAATGAGGTCGCTCTTAAGGTGGATGTTTCCTGGGGTCTGTAGAAATTTCATAAGACTACTTTGGCTATATTGAACCACCTTTAATTTGGGTTTGCCAGTATTGGTGGGACTCAAAGGTTAGTATATTAGTTTCTTATTTTAGTTATTATTTCTTTGTATATAATGTGTTTAAACGTGTATTAAACATATTTAATTTAGGGCTTGTTTTATTTTTATAAAAATAGCACCCCAGTAATTCGGTTTTTAATCTGTTGGAGTTGCTTTTACAACATGGTTAACTATGTTTGTAAAAATTTTAATAGTTTATTGAAATAAATCTATTCTTTTTAATGTTATTGTTAATAATATTTTTACCGCTAAACAAAATCACAAATTTTAAAAAGTATCACATTTTTAAAATTTGATAAATTAGTTCATAAAGGTAACATTTGTTATTTACTGTACAAGAAAATAAGCCAAAACCTAGATCAGCTGTCTAATTATTAAAAGCGCGTAATGCAATTTCATTAATAACATATCAGCTATTAGTTAATAAATATTAGCTATAAACTCACCTCCATGGTTTGAAGGGATTTACGTTTTGTATTATTTAAGACACTATAAGTAATAAAATTACACATTTATAATTTTATACGGAGTATGGAAAGGTTTAAGCTTCAAATTGCTGTGAGCGCACCTTGAATGGATCTCTCAAACTACGGGGGCTTTTAGACAACATAGGCCTATCTGCCACATAAATAACATTTCGAATTTGTAGGGCTATATTTTGTAATAGTTGACAATCGTAAATGAGGTAAATGATACATTTTATAATTTTGGGGAGAATCGGAATGTTTGGACTTCAAATTGGTACATTTGTCATGAGCCCACTTTAACTGGTTCTCCCAAACTAACTAAACTAAACGAAAGCAACACCCTCCTTTACTGTCGTCTATCATACCATCCAATCAACTCGCAGTCCTCCTTCTTAGTTCCCTTTACTAGGAAAAGAAACATGAACAACATTGGACATGACATCCGCTGACAGCATAGGACTGAGTACGTCCACTTTAGTTCCTACGAAGTTCTCCCATTTACATAAGAAGACGTAATTTTAAACGTTAATTATTTTTAAAGTAGAGTGATATTTCGGATTATTTTGTAAATCTTCAGTGTATAACTTTTAAGATTACACTTCATTTGTAAAAATTGGTTGAAAAATAACGCCGTTAAGCTGTAAGTATAAGTATTTTCTTATAGGTTTTATTCATAGGATAGCAATCAAATCCTTAAATTTACTAAGAATGATTATATTCTTAGTTTGCATTCATCAACGCCAATGTTTAAAGGCCACTTGCAGCATCCATGAGCGAGAATTATTTTTCTCACTGTTCCACGTACAATTGTTTTACAACCCAATTAATAGGCTACAAAAAACAATAACTAAACATTGTTCCCGACGAGTAGATTCTCTTTTTACTTTCTCACTCCTTAAATGGACGGAAACATTCTACAAATAGGTTTATCTGTTTTTAATGTTCCAATGACTATGTATGACGTAGAAAGCCGGCGATATTGTTTGTAACTACTCGACGACGGAAAGTTGTGTTTAAGTTTAAACAATTAGTCACGGCTGTGTTTGTAAACAACGATAAACTGAGAAAAGTAAATAAAAACAGATGCAATACAAAGAACAATGGGTAATATTAAAGTTAGGCCTTAGTATTGACTGTAGGCTTATAAAGCTTGCTGATATAACAAATGTAGGATAATTAATATAAGCTAAAAATGGTTTGCTTTAATTCTTATGTTATCCACCATACTCGCTTCGTTGCACGATTGTACGAGTCATGATTTGGAATTTATTTATACAGAGTGTCCCACGAAGGAACGGAGATACTTGCAGGACTTGTTCCGCTGGTGAAACTAATAAAACAGGTCTGGAAAGCCTTCTTTTACCATCTATCCAGCATTTAGTTTTTTTTTTACAAATTAACTTATACCTCTATAACGGCTAAACGGATTGAGTTGAATTTTCCAAGTTTTTCATCAATGTAAAAAAAGACCTAGCTTTAAAAAAAGGATCTTGTTCCAATAATCCGTTTAAAAATGGCGGTGTTTCAAAACAACTAACAAATAATAATTTTTTTATAAAATAACGTTTACAGTAAATTATTGTAGCTCGTTTAATTTCCCAGTTAATGGTATAACTGTCAAAACTATCAGGCACTGGATAACAGTAAATTAGCGTCCATTAGCTAGACGGGTTCAACATCCGTAGGAACAAAGACCATCCGTGATCATTAATTTGCAAGACCAATTAATTACGTTATTCCATAATAATTTGTTAGTTACAGAAATATCCATGTATTTAAAAAATATTTTTATCAAGTCAAACTAACGGGAATACAATGTATGTCAGTGCATTGCATAAGTTGATTCCTTGATAATGCAATCAAAGTAAAGGACAAAATGCATAACAAAGTACGATGAGCCATTAAACAAAATTACAGTATAAAAAAAATATATATAAAAGAAAAGATTTCTGTTTTCTCTCTATGCATACAGAGTCCTGCTATTCACACAAAAAATCTGGCCCTACTTCGCATACTTCAAGATCTAGATCAACGGTATCCTACCCCGAGCCCAGTCCCTCCCAGAGTATACAATAATCTGTTTGCAGGGCCGCGAGTCACCGTGGAGGTTGGTGAGCGAAGCGAGTAGGGGAGGCTTTTTATAATGTCCCCTCTAGTTATAAAATACATTTTGGGACGAATGAACTGAATTAAATATATTCTTTTTTTCTTCTTGTTGCAACACCTATTTTTAGAGTTTTGGACATCAGATTTTAATAATAATTATGGTGTTGTTGGAGAGTGTTTGTTTGATATAATCCAAAATAATTCTCAATAATTTATCCAATTAAAAAAAAAAAAAATTGTTTCACTAAAAACTCATTTAAATCACTGCATTTGTTATTATTATTTCTGCTAAGATGCTTGAAACATTTGTCTTCTTGTTTATTCGCCTTTCTTAGCTTTGTCTTTTTTTTCGCCTGACGCGTTTCGGGTGGACCCCATCTTCAGAAGCTTTGTTTGCTACTATATAGTTGTTTTGTTGCTACTATATATATATACTATATGTAGATATAGTAGCAAACAAAGCTTCTGAAGATGGAGACCACCCGAAACGCGCCAGGTGAAAAAAAAAGACAAAGCTAAGAAAGGCAGATAAACAAGTAGACTCATTTAAATATTTCTTCAATAAATAATATGAAATTTATCCATACATGCTCAACTGATGGAGCATTTTGAACACATTGAAATCTTCAACATTGTGCTGGTTCGAGCCCATTCGACTTACGGTTTCTTGGCTGGATGAACCATTTGTACTGGCTAAAAGTAAAGACGTTAAGAGAAAAAGGAAAAATACTTTTTTTAGCATTTTCACTAACTGCTGATTTTATACTTTGATATTTTTACATTATGTTTTAGAATTCCTACTAAGCGGCCAACTTTCTCGCATGTTCTGTGACGTTTTAGTATATAATATAATATGTGTCAATTATGAGTGTTTGCCCATTCAATTAAATTGCCATTCGACTAATTATGCCCTAACATAATTTTGGATCACATGGACCTATCCAGAAGTGTAGTAAATTTTGATATCCAAGACAAAAATGTCTTTTATCAGAAAAATGAGTTGTTGTTACCATTTTGCAAGGTCAGACTAACATTCATTTTCAAAGTGAGGTAATTTGTAAAAAATGTGATAAGCATTCCGTGGCTGACGTGGTTTCATAAACAATGGCTCTGAAAAGCGATGACCTGGCTGTAATTGTAGATTACCGATGCATCATACAAGACTAGGGTTAGTACTAAAATGTAGGCCGTACTGTGACGTAAGCCTATCAACAAAATATCGCGGAGTTTACAGATTGCCTCACTTGGGTTAGTGACTCCTTGACAGATAAGTTGTGGCCGGCGAAGGTAGCCACGGAGTCGTGAATTTGTTTTCGATGAGGTAAGCAATCCCTTCTGGTCTTTTCGTTTTATGTCAACAGCCATCCATTCCGTATAAGTTTCGGTTGTAATAAAATTACATTATAAGTTGTTAACCGAGTGATATACTCTAACGTCAAAGTGGAATTTTTAAATATATTGTCTAAATGTGATAGCCTTGCGCTCTTCAAAAAAATGTTCATTGAACCTTATTCAAAATTAGTATGAGCATTTTCCGAATGTAATTCTGTAATGTTTTGTAACAATGAATTTTGTAGATAATTTCGGAGGGTAGTGATTTTTTTCTTTGGTCACAGGAAAGCAATTTCAGGCATACTTATTTTTGTAGACGCTGTTGCCATGGGGCACGATAGCTAGAAACACCGCCGACACTTGATTTGGATGTCCTGAAGTTTTAACGATACCTCCTCTCCTGTCGTCAATCATACCATCCAATCAATTCGCAGTCTTCCTGCACTCAAGTTATGTCTCTTTTGGTTATATACATAGTCAGACCACAAATAAAATATGAAGCAGTAGTTTGGTGGGAAAATCCAGTCAAACTGCTGCTGGGAAGAAACTGGGCAGACTACAAAAATGTGCATGCTTATGCATAACCGAAGCCTTCAGAAATGGTCGCATGGGAGATGAATAATGACACTACAAAAACATTTTAAATAACAATTTGCTAAAAAATTAAGTACGAATATTTAAGCTCGTTTTATAAAATACTACAATGAGATATATTTATCTATTTTAAATATTTATTTTTTTCTGTAACAAAACGTGGTAGCAAGTACGTTTACGCAACAAATCCAATATTGGGAAATTTCTACAGTTTTTATCAGTAAATTTCCAAACATCTGTCGACTAATATATAACTTACTGTCAAGGCAGGAATGCGATAAAACACTCGACATGAGTGTGGTACTTAAAAGGGTATTGTTCTTGTCAATGTTTTGTAAACTAATCTATTCAAACTAGTTCATTGGCAGTTAGGTT
>JAGFPH010025181.1:0-10997 GCA_018207615.1 Philaenus spumarius
AACCCATGCTTACATTTAAGATTTTTCACCGACTCCTGACGGGCCGTCCCCCAGAGGAGGTGAAAAATCAGCCATATTCTAAAAAAGTAGTTTTTTATACCCATAAACAATTTGCAAAGTTTCAATTGTGTAAGTGGAACATGGAAAGATATTGGGTTGTTCCGGGACTTTTTGCCACCCCTGTATAATGTAAACATAACTACACAAATTGTTTGAAGTTTTACAGTAACTTTGGAATTCCCAGCTCCCAGGTACTGGACTTTGGGTTGATACTACCTTGCTTTGTTATTCATAACTGTGTATGTTTGTCGACTCCTAATAGTAAAACGTCCAGTACCTGGGAATTCCAGAGGGCTTAGCTTTACTGTTTTTATACTAATTACTAGGGGAGACCCCTGCGTGCTTCGCACGCCAACCCCCAATGGAACCTTCTAAAAACATACGTTATGTTTTATTTATAATAAAGTTGTAGTATTAATAATAATAACCTCAAAACTAAGATGGTAAATAATGTTAAATGTTCAAACCAAATTATTTCTTATATTTTATAACAGCAGTTAATAATAGTTAAAAGAACCAGCAAAGCTCAGGTCTACACTTTAAAACCCTAACCTAAAAGCTAGAAATACAAAAATAATTGCTTCAAATTTTGAAATCAGCTATATTATCTGTTATTTTATTCAATTGGTTGCTATGGTAATAAATGTAAATACATGTGTTGGTTTATCATTCCAGGCCTAACCTAAGATTTTTCCGACTAAATTTACAAATATTAAAATAAAAAAAGGTTTTTACCGAAATGAATTATAGCCTATGTTACTCAGGGATAGTGTAGCTTTTTATTAGTAATACTATTTTTTCAATCGGTTCAGTAGCGCCAGAGATTACCCCCTACATACATACAAACAAACAAACAAACAAACAAACTTTACCTCTTTATAATATTAGTATAGACTAGTTACATAAATTAGATTGAGTGACCTACTGGATGAAATCCTTGTAAAAAATAACAGATGTATCATCTTTAATATTTCAATGTTATTTAAATGGGGAAAAGTTATAACTTTGATTGGCCCTTATGTTGGATAGAGTCAACATACAGACCTCCGGTTTGCGCCAATCTTCTTCTTTTATCAAGGCCTTTAAAATGAGGCGTCACTCAATAGGGGTTCTCAATTTTCGACTTATCCCTAAAATACCTACCCAAAAAATGGGTTGAAATTTACGATACGCCAAAAAACTCCATTTTTGTTCATGTTAACAATCCCCAAAGCAAATCTGTCTATTTTCATTAATTAAAAAAATAATAGGGGGGGGGGGGCTTTTGGGACACCGGTATATAAATATATATACATTTTCCGTAATAACGACTGAACTAGGCACTATATTCGAATCTACCAAAAATGTATTCTCTGACCTTGCATGAGATATACATGACATTGCTAGCCATGTGATTCTAAAAACATCTTACTTGGAAATAAGAGGTAAATTTATATGTCTGCCAAAATCTTAAAATAGATACATAAGCTGCACACATTATTACATTCTTTTAATACAATTCTACGAAGAATATAAATGAGTTTTTATCAGTTTTCCTTTTTTGAAAGGAATACACGCAAAAAGAGGCAGGAGTTTTAATTCAATTTCTTAAATAGTTCAAATTTAGTTTTTAATATTATAGAGGGAATTATTACTATATTAGGGTTTGTTTTTCGCTTACCGAATATTTAGGGTAAGTGTCTAGTGTATTATTTTGTAATGGATTAAGTGATTTGTTTTTTGGGTTTTGACTGTTTTATGGTCCTTCAAAAACCTTGTAACAGACTTGGCTTGTCCATAGAATATGTCAGCTGTTAAACGAATAGGTAGGCCTATCTCTTCTTTAAATTTGTATAAACAAATATATTGATGATAAAAGGTTGTATTTATATACCTCAAAGCAAATATTATAACGAATATTATAGCATGCATTAGTTCTATAACTCATATTTAAAAAAAAATCAACTTCACAAGAAATTATAATTATTAAAGTTGTAAACATAACCTCAAACTATAATCTACACTGGGTTTACAGATGATGGGTGAAATCAGCTGTTTTATTATATGTTACTCACGTACGTACGCTCGTACAGTGGCTTTTATAGGAGTTGATATTTGTGTATACAAATATATATGAAATATGAAATATTCGTTTAACTTCGGAAACATTCGTACATCTTCGTATAACATATTCGATTATTAATTTCATTACTATAATATTAATAAATTCTAAATCATTTGATCTAACAATATTAAATGAAAAGCAATTAAAAGATACTATTTTCATCTTTCTTTAAATATATAATATCGTAGGCTATGTAAATAAAAATGTTTAACAAATAGGCCTACAGTTTTATAATCCTTAATATTGTACACATTTACCGAGTTAAAAATCCCCGTCAGCATAGTTATGTAGGCCTAGATAAGTATTCCTTAATGTTGTTTTTTAATAGTTTGCTTTTTACTTTCTCCCCCTATACCATAGTATATGGAGAAAGTATTGTATTCGTCAAAATTTTCGAGTTTGAGTTTTTAACGGGGTGGAAATATCCGTTTTGGGCCCCCCTGAATCTAAAAAAGTGGTTTTCGGAGTGATGTCTGTGTGTGTGTCTGTGTGGATGTTATCAGACCTAGAGCCTAAACCAGTCGTCCGATTTTGATGAAATTTGGTATAGAGGTACTAATCCACGGTATCTCCAGGCGTTTTTTCATTTTTGTGAATTTTTTATTTTTAAGGGTAATTTTCCCATAAAAACCCTTAAAATAACGGAAAAATCAACTTTTCTCAAAAAGGGCTCTAACGATTTTGATTAAAATTTTATAGTTTATTACCGACCTAAAGTACTATAAACTGTAAAATTTTAATCAAAATCGTTCGAGCCGTTTTTGAGAAAAGTTGGTTTTTCCGTTATTTTATGGATTTTTATGGGAAAACAACTTTAATACAAAATCACCTCTCCTACCCCACCCTACAAGTCACCGTGAATCTGTTTAATAATTTAAATATGTTTGTGAGAAAGTATGTGCCAGTTCCTGGTACCGTTTATTTAAATTATGCATTTCTGATGTGTATCTAATTAACCTGTGATTTTTCACGGCGGCTTACCAGTAATAAAATAAAAAGTAACATTCCTCCCGCAAAACAAGAACGTACGACACTTTAAAGTACGCCCGGGTTTCAGACACGCGTCAATCAATCGATCTCGTTTAGGAAATTTAAATATTGCCAAGGTGCTGGGGTGGGAATGATAATAAAGGCAAAAGGGTGACAATATAGAAGACGGCTGGGGTTGGGCCTAACTAGATTAGGATCTCGTCAAGGAAGCTTGAGGGAAATGGCTTCATGTCATTGTTATTCTACCGCATGACAAGGTAAAAACATCATATCAACACATCAACATACACGCTTGCTGATTCCACTCACGGATTGGCGTTATCTCTCTTCATCATACAAATCACAGCATCACCCCGTCTCCCTCTCTACAGCACCTATCTTTGTTTACAGTTGGCAAGTCTGAGGTTTTTCCAACACTTATCCTTCTTATCTATTCAAGGGAGTTGTCATTAAAATACCGTAATGGAATGGTGACGTTACGTGGTCTCCGAACCACGAGATATCTCGTGGTTAACTTTATTAGGGACTCCATCAGATATTCCAACTTTGTGTTTTGAGTAAGATCACGGAATAGGTTTAATTTTAATATTTTGACGAATGAAAAACGAGTTTCTCTTGTATTTCTTATCTGGTAAAAAAATAAAGTCTCTTTCTGCACCCTCCGAAGTAATTGAAAATAAACGGTACCAGAAACTGGCACATACTTTCTCACAAACGTATTAAACAGATTCACAGTGACTTCATAATTGTATTAGAGTAGGAGAGGGGATACATTAAAGTAGGGGAGTAACTAATAGATATTATTATTATTAGCTAGAGAGAAAACTATTCGATCGATTTCTAACAAATTTGCAACAAACCTGTCGATCAGGTCTGTATAGATGCACGAAAAGAGGTTTAGAAAACTTTTGAAAAACAACTCCTTTTAGCCAAAAAACCCCCAAAATCAGTTATTATTTTTTTAAATAAAAAAAACAGCTCTAACGATTTTGATAATGTTTGGTTTATTTGTAGCCCTTAATAGTCCAAGAGCTGATAATGTACTCTACCATATGCAAAACATCACATCTTTCTAAAAATTCACGTTTAGCTAATAATAATAATAACAGATTTTTGTGGGTTTTTTGGCCAAAAAGTAGGGTTGTTTTTCAAATTTAAAAAAACCAAAAATCTGTTATTATTATGAGCTAAACGATAATTTTTTGAAAGGTGCGGTTTTTTGCTCATGGTAGAGTACATTAAGGGCTACAAATAAACCGAATTTTATCAAAATCGTTAGAGCCGTTTTTTTTTATAAAAAAATAAGAACAGATTTTTAGGGGTTTTTTTGCCAAAAAGGGGACGTTTTTCAAAATTTTCAAAACCTTCTTTCGTGTATCTTTACAGGCCGAATTGACATGTTCGTTGCAAATTTATTCTAAATCGATCGAAAAGTGTTCTCTCTAGCTTTGTATACATACAGACAGACATTCTGTAAAAAAAAACACTTTTTTTAGACTCAGGGGGTCCCAAAACGGATATTTCCACAAAAATAGATTTTTTTTTTTGCGATCACTATACTTTCTCTACTCTATAGTATAGCGAGAAAGTAGAATATACTGTATATTTAAATGGCATTTATTTGGAAGATGACTAGCCTATATTATAAACACCAGAAACGTAATAGATTGACCTGTGCGCCGATAGCTTCGTACTTTCAGCTGTTAAACATTTATTTCAGAAAATATTTATACTTTAAACTCATTTTAACGTGCAGGGAAGTATCTTACCGTCCCATACCGTGGGATTTTAACATGGGGTTGGCGTGGGAAGCCCGCAATGCATTGTGTATTGAAGATACTCCCAACATGCGGAATGACGTACGAATCACGCAATGCATTGTGTATTGAAGATACTCCCAATATGCGGAATGACGTGCGAATCACGCAATGCATTGTGTATTGAAGATACTCCCAAATGCGGAATGACGTGCGAATCACGCAATGCATTGTGTATTGAAGATACTCCCAATATGCGGAATGGCGTGCGAATCACGCAATGCATTGTGTATTGAAGATACTCCCAATATGCGGAATGGCGTGCGAATCACACAATGCATTGTGTATTGAAGATACTCCCAACATGCGGAATGACGTGCGTAGCACGCAATGCATTGTGTATTGAAGATACTCCCAATATGCGGAATGACGTGCGAATCATGCAATGCATTGTGTATTGAAGATACTCCCAACATGCGGAATGACGTGCGTAGCACGCAATGTATTGTGTATTGAAGATACTCCCAATATGCGGAATGGCGTGCGAATCACGCAATGCATTGTGTATTGAAGATACTCCCAATATACGGAATGGCGTGCGAATCACACTATGCATTGTGTATTGAAGATACTCCCAATATGCGGAATGGCGTGCGAATCACGCAATGTATTGTGTATTGAAGATACTCCCAATATGCGGAGTGGCGTGCGAATAACGCAATGCATTGTGTATTAAAGATACTCCCAATATGCGGAATGACGAGCGAAGCACGCAATGCATTGTGTATTGAAGATACTCCCAATATGCAGAATAAGATACTCCCAAAATGCGGAATGGCGTACTCCCCAGCGCCTATGCTGATTTCAAATTTATACACAACTTAATGTTAAAACCTCCAGACTGTCTATCCATCATCTTATAAACTGTCTCTAATCTATCGAAAGTTGATAAAACAAGACCTAAATAATACGATAACTTGGAACGGTTCTATCGTAACTCGTAACAAACTGTCTGAATTTCAAGGTTTGATAAGCATTGGAATATCCTTTAGGCTAAGACATTATGGATGGGAACAATTTCAATCGATCTTTGAAGCTATAAAACTCGTTTTCTCAATACAATCCGGCCCAGAGACCACACGTGAGACGTTCTGCAGATAGGCGTTCTGGAAACATGACGCGATTAGTGGGTAAACGCTGGGTAATGCTGTGTAGACGGTTAATTAGTTTCATTTGAAAGGAAAATCAGATTTGTATGAATCAGGATGGCTGATGGGGGACGGGAATTTACCATGATTTGCATTTTACATACAGGATGTCAAATAATTCGACCACGCAACTGAACCGCTGACGTGAGTTGAGCAAATTTCCAAAATTAAGTTTATAGGCCTATGTTTTAGGGTTTCAACCAACAATTTGGGAAATAGGTGTATTCACGACTGCAAAATAGGGAAATAGGTGCTGAATAGCTGCAAAATGGTTCGCACGCCATTCCGCATATTGGGAGTATCTTCAATACACAAAGCATTGCGTGCTTCGCACGCCGTTCCGCATATTGGGAGTATCTTTAATACACAATGCATTGCGTGGATCGCACGCAAAAGTTGGACATACCATGGAAAATATTAGATGCATGTAACACACATCCATATTATATTATTATTATTATTATTAAAACTTTTCGAACAAATTTGCACCAAACGTGTCAACTAGGCCTGTATAGATGCACGAAAAAAAGTTTTGGCAAATTTTGAAAAACAACCCCTTTTGGCCAAAAAAAAACCCACAAATCAGTTATCATTATTATTACCTAAACGAGAAATTTTAGAAAGATGCTGTTTTTTTGCATATGGTAGGGTACATTGAGGGCTACAATAAGCCAAATTTGATCGAAATCGTTAGAGCCGTTTTTGAGAAATTTGGATTTTTCTAGTTTTTTTTGCCATTTTGGGGAAGGGGAGGGGGTAAACCCCTTAAAAATCAAAATATTGAAAAAAAAATGAAAAAAAAAACGCCTGGAGGTATTCCAAAACTACACCTACATACCAAATTTCATCAAAATCGGACCGTTGGTATGGTCTCCACCTCTGCACATCCTAACAGACACAAGGACATCACCAAAAAAAGACTTTTTTGGGTCCAGGGAGCACCAACACAGATAATTCCACTAAACAATTTTTGGGGGTTCAGGGAGCACCAAAACAGATAATTCCACTAAAAATACAAATTCGAAAATTTAGACGAAAACAACACTTTCTCCATATACTACGTATAGGGGGGAGAAAGTAAAAAGGTTAATTGAATTGATTCCTGTATCTCTATTTTTCGAGTTTACTGGATTTTAGGGGGGGTTCCTAAAGCAATTTTACCGCTGAATAGTCATAAGATGTCATCGACGTATCAGTAATAATATATACTACAGTACTTCTATTAATGTATTTGTTGTTTGTCAGTGAATATGTGGCTATATTCAATCTAGTTTCTTTCTCAGTAGATAGGGTACCTTGCTTCATACAGTGTCAATATTGCATCTCGTACGTCTTGGGTAAGGATTATTTGCGCGTTCATCCTTTAAGATAACATCCTGCATGATGCCTGGATCATACTTTGTTATGCAACAATATCCCATTCTGTGTAAACTCTGTGGCTTCGACTGTCAAATTCTACCCCCCTCTATTCGCTTCGCTCTCAAGTTTGAACAATTTAAGTGATAAATTTCTCTGAGCAAGGCAAGTATACTAACACTAGTACTAATTGACCGAGCGAAGCGAGGTCTCCGATTTAACTCGACCGTTCGTCTGTCTCACGATTACGGCCAAACGTCTTGACCGATTTTGATGATTTTTTGCATGAATGTTCCTTATTCCTAGGCCGAGCGATGTATGTACACGGTTTTTTCCATTATTCATTTTTAACACCTAAAATAAAATAACAATGGCGGCCGGACCGTTTCTCTCAGTGTAAGCTTTCTTCCAAAGCCAGTTTTCGGCTTAACCGTAAGTCGAATTTAAAAACTACAATACCATTTTGCGTGTAGCAAATTAGATTTTCAACAAAGTTGTATTCTTGGTTTTTTTCCGTATCTCTAACGGTAAGCTCACAAAATGGCCGTAAACTTCAAATTTGTTGAAAATCGCCCAAGTTTTTGTATTTTAACCATGTTTTTATACGTTTATTCTAAACCAATTCAAAAGTGTTCCAAAGCTTTTTTGTAGATAAAGGTTTAAAGAATTCATACATGCCAGTAAAAAAATTATTGAAGTAAAATTAAGAAAGTTATTAGCTCAAGAAACAAGCATGTTCAGTAACGAAAGGAAAAGGTTCAACTTTAGGCCTACATAAAAAGTAATAAACATTTTTTTCTAATTTTTTTCATAAACGTAAAAAGTTTCGTAATTTAGTTCTAGAAAGAACTGTACACAAATATTTAACAATTTCAAATTTCTTATTTTGAAACCACCAGTTTTTATGTTCCTACTACAAGACTGCTAACAAAACTAGGCCTGTTTTGAATAGTAATAATTTAGGAATACATCCTTTGCCCAAAAATGACATATTATTATAAGAAAGTGTTGAGGATAAATCAAAGAATTTGACCTAGCTTTACTTGAATTACAAAATGAGATGAAACAAATGAAACCTCGCGGCGATGGACATACAAAAAATGACCGTTGGACAGCGTGGGAAGTGTTGGTACATGGGTTGAGATCACTACCACGACGCTTTAACATCGTTTGCTTTCATTATTCCTAATATTGGAATATGATATACAACTGTAAATACATTGTTAAGCTTTAAATATTTATGTAAATATTTAATTCTATGTTTTCCATCAATAACGCGATATTTGTAGCTACCTTACGCATTATTAACCTACATAAAACAAAATGCCCCCTATAAGAAAATCTTTAGCAGTTAAAGCTCAAGAAAAGAAAAAAAAACGAGAACTAGAAACCCCGGAATCGCGGAAATTGCAAAATAATGTTTCACTGGCTAAACCTTCTGCTTACTTCCTCACTGGCGCACTATTTTTTAACCTACGCTCAAAACCACATTTGTTATTTCAACGAGCGAGGTCTACCGTTCACAGAACTACTAGTATTATAAAGAGGAAAAATATGTTTGTATGTATGGTGTAATCTCTGGAACTACCGAACCGATTGAGAAAATAGTTTCACTAATAAAAAGCTACACTATCCCTGAGTAACATAGGCTAGAATTAATTTTTTTTAAACATTTATTTTATTTACATTTAACAATTATTTTACATTTTTTATTTCAATATTTGTAAACTTAGTCGAAATGCAAAAATGCACAAAACAAAAGTACGTTAATCTTACGGAACGTTATAGCGTTGTAGACAAAGAACTCGTTACAAATTACAGTAAATGTATAGAGAATGCTGTAGTCTACACATTTTAAGTAATTGTTTCGCGGAGTCTCATCTAAGTAATTACGCAGGGAGAGCATTGTCCTTTTGCCGAGGAGACAATTCCAGTACCGTTACACACTCTTAATGTCACTCCACTACGACGTCACAGGGTGCGACGAAAGTCAACTAAAGCTTTTAAATCGGTTAGATTTCATTATTTGTGCGTGCAAACTCAGTTTTGATTACGTTTGAGTAAACTCCCGAAAATAATTAGGAGTCTAGTCAGTATAGTCAAACTTCGCAAAGTACCATCGAGGCCAGCGACCACAGAAATAATAATTCGACCACGCAGAGGTGACCACGCAGCTGAACCGCTGCGTGAGTTGAGCAAATTTCCAAAATTAAGTTTCTAGGCCTATGTTTTAGGGTTTCAACCAACAATTTGGGAAATAGATCTATTCACGACGGTGCTGAATAGCTGCAAAATGGTTCGCACGTCATTCCGCATATTGGGAGTATCTTCAATACAAAAAGCATTTCTTGCTTCGCACGCCAACCCCCGTAATGGAGGTATCTTCAATACACAAAGCATTGCTTGCTTCACACGCTATTCCGCATATTGGGGGTGTCTTCAATACACAATGCATTGCGTGCTTCGCACGCCAACCCTCGTATTGGGAGTATGTTCAACAGGCACAGCATTGCGTGCTTCGACCGCCAACCCCCGTATTGGGAGTATCTTCAATACACAATGCATTGCAAGCTTCGCACGTCAACTACCGTATTGGGAGTATCTTCAATACACAATGCATTGCGTGCTTCGGACACCATTCCGCATGTTGGAAGTATCTTCAATACACAAAGCATTTCTTGGTTCGCACGCCAACCACCGTATTGGGAGTATCTTCAATACACAATGCATTGCGTGCTTCGCACGCCATTCCGCATATTGGGGGTATCTTAAATACACAATGCATTGCATGCTTTGCACGCCATTCCACATATTGTGAGTATCTTCAACACACAAAACATTGCGTGCTTCGCAAAGCCAACCCCCGTATTGAAAGTATCTTCAACACACGAAGGATTGCAAGCTTCGCACGCCAACCCCCGTATTGGGAGTATGGGAATATCTTCAATACACAATGCATTGCAAGCTTCGCACGCCATTCCACATATTGTGAGTATCTTTAACACACAAAATATTGCGTGCTTCGCAAGCCAACCCCCGTATTGAAAGTATCTTCAACACACGAAGGATTGCGTGCTTCGCACGCCAACCTCCGTATTGAGAGTATGGGAATATCTTCAATACACAATGCATTGCAAGCTTCGCACGCCAATCCCCGTATTGGGAGTATCTTCAATGCACAATGCATTGCGTGCTTCGCACGCCAACCCCACGGTAAAATCCACCACATGGCTTTGAACCGGGTACTTCTATGTTATTTTACGTCTTGATCGATTTTGGGGGAACCAAGCGAGCTATAAGATCGCGTAAAAAAAACTAAACGTGCAAAATAACATCCTACATTTATATTTGTAGAACAAACTCAAATAAACGGTACCAGGAACTGACACATACTTTCTCACAAACATATTTAAATTATTAAACGTCACGGTGACTTGTAGGGTGGGGTAGGAGAGGTGATTTTGTATTAAAGTCGTTTCCCATAAAAACCCTTAAAATAACGCAAAAACCAACTTTTCTCAA
>JAGFPH010025183.1:0-10996 GCA_018207615.1 Philaenus spumarius
TAATACCATCATTGTTGATCCATGGCAACGATGTGCAAAGTATTATCTGGGTAATACCGTCATTGTTGATCCATGACAACGAAGTGGAAATAAAGTTGTTCAACCATTCTGGGGCGTTAATCTGACAATGATGGTATAACCGTCAAAACTATTTACTCACCAGGATAATACTTTGCATTATCTGACAAAGTGAATTAAGATATTTAAACCTTTATATTATGTACATTAAGTATATACATTATGTCTAAAAACATGATGTTTCAATTAAAGAAATCGGTAAATTTTCTAAGTATAGTTCTTGATTAACATTTGAATTGGAGTATACATATAGAAAACTTTTCAAAATAGTAATGATTCATTTCATATAATTTAGAAGTACTTAGTAGGATATCGAATTTGGATTTAATTAGTTTTTAATACTTTTCCAAATATAATGGCTATAGGGTTGGATTGTTTCAGGTCATGGAGACCGTTTGTCTGCAAGAACAAACCCAAGCCGACTTTGCTGTGACGATGGGCGTCAACGCTTTCAGAGGCTTTATGAACGAGTTCATGGCTCTGACGAGGGTAGAACAGGTTAAACCTCAGAAAACAAAAAGAAAAAAGGAAAAGAAACGCAAAGTCGAAGATATGATCATGCACGCGGGACACACCTTCCAGCTTACCATCATAAACATTCCTACCGCTTGCGAGATATGCACGTCTTTCTTTATGTGGCCTTTAGAGAGAGGGTTGGTTTGTCAAAGTAAGTTTACCCGTCTCTCTGAAACAGAAAGTATTTTAACTAAAGTCTGTTAAATAAACGATATCCAGCGTGACCGAACTGGGTAGTAGATGCTCAATCTATTTAGGTCATATCTATATTTGCCATGTAATAGTTTCTTTTCCTTGTGTAATTGTAATGGAAGTCATTGATAAGAGCTTTTTTTGGCTCTTAAATCCAGAGCATTGCATTACTTCTAAAATGTATATGCTGTCAAGTGTTAGGATGTTTGAATGTTCAAAAGCTTCCATCTTGGTAAATTTTGCTACACAGTTATCCGTTTCAAAATGACGGTTGTTTTAATTTTTTAAAGTTGAATATCTAAGAAACTAAAGATTTTACAAAAACCGTTTATGAGATAATAATGTGTTCCAAAAACTCGCATACAGACAGACAACTTCTAAACTAAGCAAGATATTACACATTGTTATATTGTTTATTTGCTAGTTTTAAACTGCTGAATAACATGGTACATTTTGTTAGAATGGTTGCAAGACAGCTTGTATAGTCCAGGTTTTTTGCAAACTGACTCAACCGACCGTCTCAGCCCTGATTACTGAAAGCCTATAGTACATATAAATGAACTGACTATTCTGTTACGTTTGTTTTGCAGATTGTAAACTAACGTGTCACAAAAAGTGTTATTTGAAAGTAACATCGGAGTGTGGCAAGGATGTCGTAATCAGCGGTAGTTCGCCCCACCATGTGTTTGGTTTACCATTAAACCAGCTAGCTACAGGAGATGGTAAAGTACCCTTAGTAATGGACAGGCTGATCACTACTGTAGAGATGTATGGATTGTACATGGAAGGGATTTACAGGAAGTCTGGGGTAAGTAGTGATTTATCCTACAAAATGTTTATTCCCACTAAGGTCAATTCTCTGCTTTTTCCTATACGAAGTGTGGTAAAAAATTACGGTGAATAATTTTATTACAGACAAAGTAATAAGCTTACATAGAATTTTAGCTAAACTCCTTCAAAGTATAGGTAGTACCATTTAGGATGGCGCGTGGTTTGCGCAGAAGCAGTAATGCTCTTCTCCCTCCAACACCAGTCTATGTCGTTTTGTAAGAAAAATACAGTCTGTGTCAAATCCATCGATTAGAGGGCCGCCGAGCAATTTTTAGTATTGGACGCGCTTTCAATTACAAGCTTCTGCACAGTACTAGGATTATTTAAATAGGACAAATTTTATATATTTGTAATCTGCGTGATATGTTGCAACTAACAGTATAAATATCTTCCACTTTAGTAAATGTTCGGAATTTATACAATAAGAAATACTTAGATTTTTTTAATCGGGACATGAAAAAGTAGTAAAGCGTAAACTTTTTATATTTTTAGGGTAGAAAGAAACTTCCAGCGGCAAAGTTGTAGAAAATTAGTTGATCTACATATTTTATTTCAAACATTTTTCAGTCAGATGTTTGGTTTGTCCACAAATCGCTTGCAAATAAGCGCAACCAATATTATCAGGTAATAGCCTAATGTAAACATATTGTTTTTTTCTTTTTCTTATATCTATAGTTAATTTATAATAATTAACTGAATTGAAGAGCGGGACAGTTAATAATTTAATGTAATGTAAATATATTGTTTTTTTTTTTTTATATCTATACTAAATTCATAAGAAACTACTTGAAGAGTTGGACAGTAAATTATTTAATGTAATGTAAATAATATACTATTTTTCTATTTACTTATATCCATAGTAAATTTATAATAAACTACTTTATAAGTTATAAAATAGCCTTTAATTTAAATCGTATTTTAAGCGTGTTTAGTACATGTTTTATTTAAAATGTCTGGATAACAGAAAGTAAATACTGTAAGCCGACATAACTAGGGTTGACTGTACAGTGCTCCGCCTAAACTTAGGAGGGGAAGTGTGGTGGGATAGGTACTCTGTCTCACTCGCACTACCCGCCCTACGCGCCATCCTATATGATTTTATCTATACTGTCCTTGGCTAGCGATGCACTTGTCCCTAAGTTGAATCCATTAAACAAAAAAAAAAAACCTACTTGAATCCATAACTGGAAGCGTTTCTGAAAGGGCTTTCAGCTGCTGTGTCATTGGGTCATGCCAACTCAAATGTTTAGGAAGTTGACAAAGCGTTTTCTTTTAACACGTTTTTTTAAAGTCGCATGGTCCTAAATCTGGTGAGTAAGGCGATGTGGACAGACGGGAACACTTTTTCCGGTCCAAAACTCACGAATCAAAAGCGACTTGTGGACACCGCATTGTTGTTACGAAGAAGGAAGTAATTTGCCCATTTTTCTGGTCTCTTTCTTCTCGCATCGTTTCGCGTACGTTCCAGTACCTCCTTTTAAAATTCTGAATTTACTCTTATATCTCTTGGAACGAATTCTGTTATATCCTCACTATCGACTTTGACTAACATGATTTTTTTAGAGCGAGGGGGAGTTACTGGTTTTCTATTGAGAACTCTGAATTTTTGCCTCAGGGAATTTTTGAATTCATAAACCCAACTTTCATCTGCAGAAACTATTTTTTCCATGAAGTCCGAATCTGCATGAAGACGATCCTCCAATTCCGTGCAAACTGAGATATGATTTTCCTTCTGTTCCAGTCAAAAGTCTGGGTAAAAATTTGCTCTCACTTGCCTTATTTGCAAATTATTAGTTAAAATGCTTTGCATGGACCCATACCAGATGTTAAGTTCTTGAACAGTCATTCTTGTTCATTCGTCTGTTTGAATGAACAAGTTTGGCCACTTTTTGAAGGTGGTCATCTGTTTTTGAGGTCGAAGGACATTCCGACCGTTCCTTGTCTTCAACCGAATCTTCATTTTAGCTTTTAAATCGTTCATACCACTTGCAAACAGTCTTCTGAGCTACCACATTGTCGCCATACACTGATTTTAACATTTCATGAGCTTCTTCGGCTCTTTTAGCAACTTGCACAGCAGATACGATTAACATTACCATACTCTGTCAGTGGCTCTGGAAGCTGACTGACAAGTCAGAACGTGTTCAAACTAAATAGATCAGGCTATCGGACACATTAAATCAAACTGATGTAGCGTCAGCAGATGCTGCTATAAAAATTCATTCAACGTATTTTTTTTTATCACACTTGATTATGGCTGTGTCGTTTACATCAACTTGCCTGCTGAGTTAGCATTGAGACTCCAGCGCGCTTAAAATGCCTGTATCCGGTTTGTTTTTCTTATTGATTTCGGTCAACACGTTACTCCTTTTTGTAATGAATTGAAATGGCCCAAACTTGGCCCTTGGAGAGATCTTTTTCTGTTGAACTTATTATGTAAGTTCTTTAAATTTAATAGGGGAAATTGTTTTTCTAAATATTTTAATTTTATGCCTGATATACAGATGTCAAAATGCCACGCCCTTTGAGGTCCAAGGGGCTCCCTAAAATTTTAGCTTTGAACATATTAGGATAAATTGAGCAAAACTTGAATAACGTTAAATTATTTAAGGGATTTGGTGATCTACGGATGTCTTTAGTTGTAATACTTGTTAAATTTGAAATGAGGAAACAATTTAGTACAGCCTACTAACAAATAAAAGTTTTAAAAATTATTGATGATGCAAAAACTGAAGGTCGTTCTTTGCTCCAGCTTGCTGTTGAAGCAGGGTTTTTTTTCACGAGAACATCTGCAGGAGTATTTGAACAGTCAAAAAAGTGTGTGCTTTTAAAAACCGCTAAAAATGTACTTTTGTGAAGTACTAAAAACTACCACCCTTTTTATACAAGTATTTTAATGCTTTTTTTAAGTTTCGAAATGGGGTGTCTGGTGAATCTAAAATTAGAGATTTTAAAATAAAATGTTGCATATAATAATCTATATTTTAGTATTGATTGACTAAGGCTGCTGATTATATATGAATTGTGGTATAAGGTTAGTTAAATGGACTCGGGGGGAATCTAAACACTAAAAGTTAACATCTACCGTTTCCTCCCATTATTTAGCACTATACCCTGAGGAAAATTTTCATATTATCTGCACTAGAAACTGAAGATTAACCTACAACTGTGCATGCTAATTGTTTGCAATAGCGAGCCATTTCGGTGCGTGTGTAAGCATATTTTCAAAAATTCGCCAAATGTAGTAATTATAAACTAATCCAAAAGTGTTCCATGTAGAGAAAGTTCAAAGAATTTATATATGCCAGTAGAAAAATTATTGATGTAAAATTTACAAAGTTATTTAGCTCAAGAAACAAAAAATGTGCAGTAACGAAAGGAAAAAGTTCAACTTTAGGCCTATATAAAAAGTAGTAAAAATGTACAAAAGTTTTTAATTTAGTTCTAAATAGAACTGTATAAAAATATTTATCAATTTCAAATTTCTTATTTTAAAGACACCAGTTTTTATGTTCCTACTACAAGACTGCTAACAAAACTAGGCCTAGTTTGAATAGTAATTTAGGACTATATACTTTGCCCAAAGAGGAAATATTATTATAAGAAAGTATAGAGAATAAATCATAGAATTTATATGTATACTTGTAAATTCTCATTTCACATTGTTTTACTTGTTCTTCAAAATTAGAACAAACAGTTCTCGCGGATAAAACTAATACAATGTCCTGTGCAACTTGACGGTTAGAATTAGCGTGAGAACAAGGCTTGCAATGAGTTCTCAAGGGGAGTATTGAATTCAACAAAAGTCCGTATTCCTCAGGACTGTACGAATAAACCTGTTACAGTAAATGTGGTATGCTTTACACGAAACGAAAAGTTGAAGTTTTGTCTACAAATAGATATAAACATATCTATACAAATATAACGAATCTAAAATGTACTGTTTTATTTGTTGAAAACTCTAATAGCAAGGGTTTACAGAAACTTTTATATGTTAGACTATAAGAGTGACGTCTAATTGGAACATAGTATTAGAAAATTTAAATCTTGACGAATCTAAATTTATCTTTATATTATTGTAAAAATATTTCTGTCAAGCTATATTGAGCCTAAGAGAAGTGGCATATTTGTGTAATTTCCTATTGCTTTCTTGCACGGAATCAATTGATTTAGAAACTACAATTTTAAAACGGTGATTACATATGTAAATATAAGTTTCAGAACAAATTTGTAGATAAAAAAATTAAAAATAAAGTTTCTTACCTTCTTTTCTTCCGTCACGTGACCTCTTCTTTATATTCGTTAGTGACGCGTTTCGGGACTTTTATCCCATCATCAGACACAAAATTACTCAATCGAGGTCGTCATACATTAAAATTAAATTACACAAAACACACATAGCACATTTCACGTTTAGGTGTACACCTTCTGGCAACCGGCCGGCAACTGTCTCTGTTGTCTCACGCACTCTGAACCTGTTCTTACCGCGGGCTTTTTGGATTCTTATCGCCGTATCATATAACGTATTCGAGTCAAAACTCAGCTGGTCGTTTAATAATTGGTGTTCGCCGTTTACATCTTTAGATTTGAATGCCTTATAGATCTCGTACTCCTCGACTGCGTTCATATATCTCCCTTTGGTACATATTTTAATTGGTTTCAGGTTATTTTCCAGGCTATGGTTAACTTTGCCGGCCGGTCGCCAGAAGGTGTACACTGAAACGTGAAATGTGCTATGTGTGTTTTGTGTAATTTAATTTTAATGTATGACGACCTCGATTGAGTAATTTTGTTTCTGATGATGGGATAAAAGTCCCGAAACGCGTCACTAACGAATATAAAGAAGAGGTCACGTGACTGAAGAAAAGAAGGTAAGAAACTTTATTTTTAATAAATCAGTGACCTGGATACTGAAAATGAATTCATAAAAAATTTAAGTTTAAATCATTTCCTTTCAAACGGTTTTTGTTTTGTTGTGACTAGATTACTTTTAATGGGTGAAATATTCAATACAAGTTGAGTAGTCAAATACTTGTAGGGTTCAAAATTAACTTTTACCTTGCACTTAGCAAACAATGCTTATTTTAAATTAAATCTTTTTGTACTAGGGTAATATACTGTAATACTTGTGCTTTCTTTGTCTCCTTGGATGATCATGTAAGGAGTATGACTGTACAGGAGGATTGAGAAATGTTTGCCATAGAATTTACGTCACTAAAATATAATTCAAATGTAGTAAAATCAACATCCAGTAAACGATCTTGTCCAATGTAAAAGTGGGTGTATATTGTTAATATATAAATTTTTAGTGTGTACACAATCTACTTTAAGATATTTGTTTAAAATGTGTATCGTTTAAATTTGTTTAAAAAAAAAACAGGTCAGCTCCAAAGTGAGAGAACTGAAAGTGAGAATGGAAGAAGGCAACTTGGACAACGTTCAGTTTGAGCAATATCAGGTATGTCACTTGTTGTTCGGAAATAAAATATTTCTTGTAAACCATAGTTAAATTTGTCTGAAAGCCAAATAGCACTTAAAGCAAAATTTTACTTGTAAACTTCTCTGTAGGTGATTAATGTAAAATAAATTAATTCTTGAATAGTAATACAGTAGAGTCCCGATATTTCGAGTTGAATGGGACCGAGAGTACTTCGGATTTTGAAAAACTCGAATTGCACGGAATATGCAGAGGTTAAAATAAAACTACCGTTTATAGCCCTCGTATAACCACAAAAATTGAAGTTTTATTAAATATAGTCTTGTTTTGTATTGAACAATGAGGTACAAATGTAATTTTATACACAGTACAAAATATAGTTATTTACTTTTTAACGAATTCATAAATAGTTTTTTTTAACTACACTGCAACGTTTACAATCAGTGATGTCATACTAATGACAGAGTAATACAGTATTGGGTGCAATAGCTTCGGGTTGTCGTTCAACATAGCGTAGCGCTGCATCCAAATCAACAATTAAACAAATGTCACACACAATACAGTAGTTGGACTGATTTATTTTTTAGACACGCCCGGATTGGTGTCGACCCTGTAAGAGAGGGGTAGGAATAGTTTGTCTCTATGGTTTTTTTTTTTTTTGGTATATTGAATGCGCTAATTGTGACTCAAATTACACAAAATCTCAGATTATCGCGACTCTACTGAAATATAATATTTGGAGAGATATACAGGGTGATCTTTGTTACCATCAGCATTTCAGAAGTTATTTTTTTTTACAGTATTAAGTTTAAATGAGCGACTTCATCTTAACTGATGCAGGCAATAAAACCCAATTTTAAAATGGCCGCCCTTATACAATATAAAAGCTAATTTAAAAGATTCTTACAAATATTTTTAGCGAATTTCTATAGGAAGGATGAGCTATTGCCGTAACTCTTACGGTGAGACCTAAGGTCGGGATTAGTCAATGAGCACCGATCATGGTCCCCAGAACACATTTTATGGTGTCATTAAAATTTGTTTATATATTTTTTTATTATATTAAATGTATGTTTATGTGTTCACGCTCTAACAGCCAGATTTTACATTCAATTTGGTTTAAAATTGCTAAACATGATGATTTTCTAAGTCGCTCGGACAAAATCCAAAAAAATTCAACAAGCAAAAGCACAATTTTTTACCGGAAGTAACCAATTTTTGAGGTTATTCATACTAAATTAAACTTTTTTTGGGGTTTTATCTAAAAAAAACTTTAATACATTAGATTGTTCTGCACATTTTATTACGCTTCCTCATAGCGTGTCTGTTTCCCCCAAAATCGATCAGAACTTAAAATACCATAAATTTATCCGGTCAAGCGAGTTTGTTCACTGTGAGCAAAGCGAAGCAGCTAATAATTTGAGGCCGCAAGGGCGAGATGCAAAGTCGCAAAGCTCAATCAGAGGGCGCAAATCGAGTTTTTCCGCTGCGAACAGAACGAAGCTACTCGTCAGCCGGGGCTGTTTGCGTCTTCGTGGGTAGACCAATTTTCCAATGTTTAATGACAGCCAATGCTAACTATAGTCTTACGTTTATACACTTCCTGCGTAATATCAGTAATGACATCACACAAGCGTCATTAGTCTCATGTAACACAATAATCTATTTTTTTTTTTAATTGAAAAGATCGTAGAAACTGAAAAGGTACTTATAATAAATTATAATCATCAAATGAAAATCAGACAAACATAACAAAGGTTAATGTGACATGTCGAATTAAATCTAACCAAAACAAATACAACAAAAAAACATAAATAAATTTTAAAATAAAAAGTATGTAAAAAAAAACATGCAGCTCACAAATTTACAGTATTAATTTTGATGCTCCTTGTATTTGTAAAAATATGTGCTAGCACTTAAACTTTTCATCAATATTTCCTGTGATTACAATGTTCTCTCAGATGTTATACTTTACGATGAAACTATTCAAAGCAAAGGCTTGCTAGACTTGACTTTAAGTTTAAAAAAATTTTTTTATTAAATAACTATTATTGACAAACAAATAATCAAAAAATATCCAGGTATAATTACAAGAGTCTGTGTGCTCCTGAATCTGTTGTAAAATTGTTCATTCTCCACACCTTTTTTATACAGTTAGAATGTGATTGACGTCACAATGTTCTATTTTTCTTTGACCTTGCTTCCCACCCATTTTAATTCAGTTTTACTATGCACTTATTCAACTAGGAGATCAACAATGCCATTTCAATGCTTATTCAAAAATAACATACAGTAGAACCCCTCTTAACCGGCCTCGGATCAACACAGTTTTTTTTCTCTTACAGATTATATTACTGTAACATTGATTGTTTGACGGACATTTCCTGGAAAATAAAGCGGGGTGACGCAACGTTAGGTGTGCAATGTGTTAGTGTTGTGGCAGGCAGCACAGGGGAGGGGGAGCGTGAGTTTGATTCCCTCTTGCTTCCGCGGCAACTGTATTTTTTCTTAGAATCAATTGACAAAGCGGAATCCTTTGTTTGTTTTTCTTCGTCTGTATGTAGCTTTATCGGAACCTTTACTGAATTTTGTGGGAGCAAAATATGTAATATTTATAACACATTGAGCAATAAGCTGAGCAGCAAAAAGATTCAACGGCATTAGACGTGATGAACGTACGAAAATGTAAAGTCTTGGCTTTAAAAAAACTTTAAAAGTTAAAGAACAGAAAAAATTTACAGATTTTTTTAAACACTGATACAGTGCATGTATATGTAAATTCAGTTTTCGAAGTTTATGTAAGTTTAAAATGTTTAATTTGTTGGTGTTTGTTTATGTATGTATGTACATACAATAAAATGAGTTGCAGTAACATTTTATTTGCTTGTTTATTTATGAAATATGTATGTTATTTTTTAACAAAATTCCATTTTTTTATAAGAACCTTGGATCAACCGGCCAGAGTCATGGTCCCGACCAGACCGGTTAAAAGGGGTTCACTGTATTTACCTGTTGTCTACTTTACATTACTTTCAACAAAATTTATCAGTGTGGCTAGCGACCGGAAAAACTTGGAAAAGTCAGGGAATTTTGGTTAAGGTCCGGTAAAAATAAGGTTTTTATTTTAAAAAAATAACTATTTAAATACAATTAATTGAGATTAATACAATTTTTAATTGAGAAAATAAACATTAAGATAAGATGAACTTCTAAATTAAACAATAAGAAAACTATGTATCAGAGGAAAGATAACTATCGGCAAGTTACAGGAGTGATTGTAGCAGTTTATTCCAATGCATTTGCCGTGCTATGACCTTGAAACCTTTCTTTAGCGTCCTGTTTCTAAAAATAAAAGTTTTATAAAATTTTTCGAATTTGGATATCTTTGTATCAAATTAAATATTCAATGCAAATTTGGAACCAATAGTTGGATTACAAAAACCAATTAGTTATTTGTTTTGTTATAATAATAATATAAATTATAATTTGAGTAATTCATTATTTAATTTTATATTTATAGTCATAAATCTGTAATTTGCAACTGCCGGTGGTTGGTACAGTAACATAGATATAGTATTAAATATTTAACTGTTATAATATTACCGTGTTTATTAAAAATATTTAATTAATTCCCTAAAAATTGATTTTCCCACCAATATAATTTGACCGACTTACTAAAATAAAATGAATATGGTATTGTTTTGTGCTTTTTCTAAGATTGATCTGGGAAAAAGTATTACAGTCAGGGAATTTCAAAAGGTCATATCACTAGAAACCCTGTTTATTCAAATTAATGATTCCAATTAATTACTCGTCTATGTAACCACACATTTTACAACTTGACAGAATAAAACCTAATTACAGCATCTCACGACTAATAAGTTTTTTGTAATAAACAAAGTGTGTGTATTGAGCTGCTAATATCATTTGTTATTAATGATT
>JAGFPH010025184.1:0-10996 GCA_018207615.1 Philaenus spumarius
TAATACCATCATTGTTGATCCATGGCAACGATGTGCAAAGTATTATCTGGGTAATACCGTCATTGTTGATCCATGACAACGAAGTGGAAATAAAGTTGTTCAACCATTCTGGGGCGTTAATCTGACAATGATGGTATAACCGTCAAAACTATTTACTCACCAGGATAATACTTTGCATTATCTGACAAAGTGAATTAAGATATTTAAACCTTTATATTATGTACATTAAGTATATACATTATGTCTAAAAACATGATGTTTCAATTAAAGAAATCGGTAAATTTTCTAAGTATAGTTCTTGATTAACATTTGAATTGGAGTATACATATAGAAAACTTTTCAAAATAGTAATGATTCATTTCATATAATTTAGAAGTACTTAGTAGGATATCGAATTTGGATTTAATTAGTTTTTAATACTTTTCCAAATATAATGGCTATAGGGTTGGATTGTTTCAGGTCATGGAGACCGTTTGTCTGCAAGAACAAACCCAAGCCGACTTTGCTGTGACGATGGGCGTCAACGCTTTCAGAGGCTTTATGAACGAGTTCATGGCTCTGACGAGGGTAGAACAGGTTAAACCTCAGAAAACAAAAAGAAAAAAGGAAAAGAAACGCAAAGTCGAAGATATGATCATGCACGCGGGACACACCTTCCAGCTTACCATCATAAACATTCCTACCGCTTGCGAGATATGCACGTCTTTCTTTATGTGGCCTTTAGAGAGAGGGTTGGTTTGTCAAAGTAAGTTTACCCGTCTCTCTGAAACAGAAAGTATTTTAACTAAAGTCTGTTAAATAAACGATATCCAGCGTGACCGAACTGGGTAGTAGATGCTCAATCTATTTAGGTCATATCTATATTTGCCATGTAATAGTTTCTTTTCCTTGTGTAATTGTAATGGAAGTCATTGATAAGAGCTTTTTTTGGCTCTTAAATCCAGAGCATTGCATTACTTCTAAAATGTATATGCTGTCAAGTGTTAGGATGTTTGAATGTTCAAAAGCTTCCATCTTGGTAAATTTTGCTACACAGTTATCCGTTTCAAAATGACGGTTGTTTTAATTTTTTAAAGTTGAATATCTAAGAAACTAAAGATTTTACAAAAACCGTTTATGAGATAATAATGTGTTCCAAAAACTCGCATACAGACAGACAACTTCTAAACTAAGCAAGATATTACACATTGTTATATTGTTTATTTGCTAGTTTTAAACTGCTGAATAACATGGTACATTTTGTTAGAATGGTTGCAAGACAGCTTGTATAGTCCAGGTTTTTTGCAAACTGACTCAACCGACCGTCTCAGCCCTGATTACTGAAAGCCTATAGTACATATAAATGAACTGACTATTCTGTTACGTTTGTTTTGCAGATTGTAAACTAACGTGTCACAAAAAGTGTTATTTGAAAGTAACATCGGAGTGTGGCAAGGATGTCGTAATCAGCGGTAGTTCGCCCCACCATGTGTTTGGTTTACCATTAAACCAGCTAGCTACAGGAGATGGTAAAGTACCCTTAGTAATGGACAGGCTGATCACTACTGTAGAGATGTATGGATTGTACATGGAAGGGATTTACAGGAAGTCTGGGGTAAGTAGTGATTTATCCTACAAAATGTTTATTCCCACTAAGGTCAATTCTCTGCTTTTTCCTATACGAAGTGTGGTAAAAAATTACGGTGAATAATTTTATTACAGACAAAGTAATAAGCTTACATAGAATTTTAGCTAAACTCCTTCAAAGTATAGGTAGTACCATTTAGGATGGCGCGTGGTTTGCGCAGAAGCAGTAATGCTCTTCTCCCTCCAACACCAGTCTATGTCGTTTTGTAAGAAAAATACAGTCTGTGTCAAATCCATCGATTAGAGGGCCGCCGAGCAATTTTTAGTATTGGACGCGCTTTCAATTACAAGCTTCTGCACAGTACTAGGATTATTTAAATAGGACAAATTTTATATATTTGTAATCTGCGTGATATGTTGCAACTAACAGTATAAATATCTTCCACTTTAGTAAATGTTCGGAATTTATACAATAAGAAATACTTAGATTTTTTTAATCGGGACATGAAAAAGTAGTAAAGCGTAAACTTTTTATATTTTTAGGGTAGAAAGAAACTTCCAGCGGCAAAGTTGTAGAAAATTAGTTGATCTACATATTTTATTTCAAACATTTTTCAGTCAGATGTTTGGTTTGTCCACAAATCGCTTGCAAATAAGCGCAACCAATATTATCAGGTAATAGCCTAATGTAAACATATTGTTTTTTTCTTTTTCTTATATCTATAGTTAATTTATAATAATTAACTGAATTGAAGAGCGGGACAGTTAATAATTTAATGTAATGTAAATATATTGTTTTTTTTTTTTTATATCTATACTAAATTCATAAGAAACTACTTGAAGAGTTGGACAGTAAATTATTTAATGTAATGTAAATAATATACTATTTTTCTATTTACTTATATCCATAGTAAATTTATAATAAACTACTTTATAAGTTATAAAATAGCCTTTAATTTAAATCGTATTTTAAGCGTGTTTAGTACATGTTTTATTTAAAATGTCTGGATAACAGAAAGTAAATACTGTAAGCCGACATAACTAGGGTTGACTGTACAGTGCTCCGCCTAAACTTAGGAGGGGAAGTGTGGTGGGATAGGTACTCTGTCTCACTCGCACTACCCGCCCTACGCGCCATCCTATATGATTTTATCTATACTGTCCTTGGCTAGCGATGCACTTGTCCCTAAGTTGAATCCATTAAACAAAAAAAAAAAACCTACTTGAATCCATAACTGGAAGCGTTTCTGAAAGGGCTTTCAGCTGCTGTGTCATTGGGTCATGCCAACTCAAATGTTTAGGAAGTTGACAAAGCGTTTTCTTTTAACACGTTTTTTTAAAGTCGCATGGTCCTAAATCTGGTGAGTAAGGCGATGTGGACAGACGGGAACACTTTTTCCGGTCCAAAACTCACGAATCAAAAGCGACTTGTGGACACCGCATTGTTGTTACGAAGAAGGAAGTAATTTGCCCATTTTTCTGGTCTCTTTCTTCTCGCATCGTTTCGCGTACGTTCCAGTACCTCCTTTTAAAATTCTGAATTTACTCTTATATCTCTTGGAACGAATTCTGTTATATCCTCACTATCGACTTTGACTAACATGATTTTTTTAGAGCGAGGGGGAGTTACTGGTTTTCTATTGAGAACTCTGAATTTTTGCCTCAGGGAATTTTTGAATTCATAAACCCAACTTTCATCTGCAGAAACTATTTTTTCCATGAAGTCCGAATCTGCATGAAGACGATCCTCCAATTCCGTGCAAACTGAGATATGATTTTCCTTCTGTTCCAGTCAAAAGTCTGGGTAAAAATTTGCTCTCACTTGCCTTATTTGCAAATTATTAGTTAAAATGCTTTGCATGGACCCATACCAGATGTTAAGTTCTTGAACAGTCATTCTTGTTCATTCGTCTGTTTGAATGAACAAGTTTGGCCACTTTTTGAAGGTGGTCATCTGTTTTTGAGGTCGAAGGACATTCCGACCGTTCCTTGTCTTCAACCGAATCTTCATTTTAGCTTTTAAATCGTTCATACCACTTGCAAACAGTCTTCTGAGCTACCACATTGTCGCCATACACTGATTTTAACATTTCATGAGCTTCTTCGGCTCTTTTAGCAACTTGCACAGCAGATACGATTAACATTACCATACTCTGTCAGTGGCTCTGGAAGCTGACTGACAAGTCAGAACGTGTTCAAACTAAATAGATCAGGCTATCGGACACATTAAATCAAACTGATGTAGCGTCAGCAGATGCTGCTATAAAAATTCATTCAACGTATTTTTTTTTATCACACTTGATTATGGCTGTGTCGTTTACATCAACTTGCCTGCTGAGTTAGCATTGAGACTCCAGCGCGCTTAAAATGCCTGTATCCGGTTTGTTTTTCTTATTGATTTCGGTCAACACGTTACTCCTTTTTGTAATGAATTGAAATGGCCCAAACTTGGCCCTTGGAGAGACCTTTTTCTGTTGAACTTATTATGTAAGTTCTTTAAATTTAATAGGGGAAATTGTTTTTCTAAATATTTTAATTTTATGCCTGATATACAGATGTCAAAATGCCACGCCCTTTGAGGTCCAAGGGGCTCCCTAAAATTTTAGCTTTGAACATATTAGGATAAATTGAGCAAAACTTGAATAACGTTAAATTATTTAAGGGATTTGGTGATCTACGGATGTCTTTAGTTGTAATACTTGTTAAATTTGAAATGAGGAAACAATTTAGTACAGCCTACTAACAAATAAAAGTTTTAAAAATTATTGATGATGCAAAAACTGAAGGTCGTTCTTTGCTCCAGCTTGCTGTTGAAGCAGGGTTTTTTTTCACGAGAACATCTGCAGGAGTATTTGAACAGTCAAAAAAGTGTGTGCTTTTAAAAACCGCTAAAAATGTACTTTTGTGAAGTACTAAAAACTACCACCCTTTTTATACAAGTATTTTAATGCTTTTTTTAAGTTTCGAAATGGGGTGTCTGGTGAATCTAAAATTAGAGATTTTAAAATAAAATGTTGCATATAATAATCTATATTTTAGTATTGATTGACTAAGGCTGCTGATTATATATGAATTGTGGTATAAGGTTAGTTAAATGGACTCGGGGGGAATCTAAACACTAAAAGTTAACATCTACCGTTTCCTCCCATTATTTAGCACTATACCCTGAGGAAAATTTTCATATTATCTGCACTAGAAACTGAAGATTAACCTACAACTGTGCATGCTAATTGTTTGCAATAGCGAGCCATTTCGGTGCGTGTGTAAGCATATTTTCAAAAATTCGCCAAATGTAGTAATTATAAACTAATCCAAAAGTGTTCCATGTAGAGAAAGTTCAAAGAATTTATATATGCCAGTAGAAAAATTATTGATGTAAAATTTACAAAGTTATTTAGCTCAAGAAACAAAAAATGTGCAGTAACGAAAGGAAAAAGTTCAACTTTAGGCCTATATAAAAAGTAGTAAAAATGTACAAAAGTTTTTAATTTAGTTCTAAATAGAACTGTATAAAAATATTTATCAATTTCAAATTTCTTATTTTAAAGACACCAGTTTTTATGTTCCTACTACAAGACTGCTAACAAAACTAGGCCTAGTTTGAATAGTAATTTAGGACTATATACTTTGCCCAAAGAGGAAATATTATTATAAGAAAGTATAGAGAATAAATCATAGAATTTATATGTATACTTGTAAATTCTCATTTCACATTGTTTTACTTGTTCTTCAAAATTAGAACAAACAGTTCTCGCGGATAAAACTAATACAATGTCCTGTGCAACTTGACGGTTAGAATTAGCGTGAGAACAAGGCTTGCAATGAGTTCTCAAGGGGAGTATTGAATTCAACAAAAGTCCGTATTCCTCAGGACTGTACGAATAAACCTGTTACAGTAAATGTGGTATGCTTTACACGAAACGAAAAGTTGAAGTTTTGTCTACAAATAGATATAAACATATCTATACAAATATAACGAATCTAAAATGTGCTGTTTTATTTGTTGAAAACTCTAATAGCAAGGGTTTACAGAAACTTTTATATGTTAGACTATAAGAGTGACGTCTAATTGGAACATAGTATTAGAAAATTTAAATCTTGACGAATCTAAATTTATCTTTATATTATTGTAAAAATATTTCTGTCAAGCTATATTGAGCCTAAGAGAAGTGGCATATTTGTGTAATTTCCTATTGCTTTCTTGCACGGAATCAATTGATTTAGAAACTACAATTTTAAAACGGTGATTACATATGTAAATATAAGTTTCAGAACAAATTTGTAGATAAAAAAATTAAAAATAAAGTTTCTTACCTTCTTTTCTTCCGTCACGTGACCTCTTCTTTATATTCGTTAGTGACGCGTTTCGGGACTTTTATCCCATCATCAGACACAAAATTACTCAATCGAGGTCGTCATACATTAAAATTAAATTACACAAAACACACATAGCACATTTCACGTTTAGGTGTACACCTTCTGGCAACCGGCCGGCAACTGTCTCTGTTGTCTCACGCACTCTGAACCTGTTCTTACCGCGGGCTTTTTGGATTCTTATCGCCGTATCATATAACGTATTCGAGTCAAAACTCAGCTGGTCGTTTAATAATTGGTGTTCGCCGTTTACATCTTTAGATTTGAATGCCTTATAGATCTCGTACTCCTCGACTGCGTTCATATATCTCCCTTTGGTACATATTTTAATTGGTTTCAGGTTATTTTCCAGGCTATGGTTAACTTTGCCGGCCGGTCGCCAGAAGGTGTACACTGAAACGTGAAATGTGCTATGTGTGTTTTGTGTAATTTAATTTTAATGTATGACGACCTCGATTGAGTAATTTTGTTTCTGATGATGGGATAAAAGTCCCGAAACGCGTCACTAACGAATATAAAGAAGAGGTCACGTGACTGAAGAAAAGAAGGTAAGAAACTTTATTTTTAATAAATCAGTGACCTGGATACTGAAAATGAATTCATAAAAAATTTAAGTTTAAATCATTTCCTTTCAAACGGTTTTTGTTTTGTTGTGACTAGATTACTTTTAATGGGTGAAATATTCAATACAAGTTGAGTAGTCAAATACTTGTAGGGTTCAAAATTAACTTTTACCTTGCACTTAGCAAACAATGCTTATTTTAAATTAAATCTTTTTGTACTAGGGTAATATACTGTAATACTTGTGCTTTCTTTGTCTCCTTGGATGATCATGTAAGGAGTATGACTGTACAGGAGGATTGAGAAATGTTTGCCATAGAATTTACGTCACTAAAATATAATTCAAATGTAGTAAAATCAACATCCAGTAAACGATCTTGTCCAATGTAAAAGTGGGTGTATATTGTTAATATATAAATTTTTAGTGTGTACACAATCTACTTTAAGATATTTGTTTAAAATGTGTATCGTTTAAATTTGTTTAAAAAAAAAACAGGTCAGCTCCAAAGTGAGAGAACTGAAAGTGAGAATGGAAGAAGGCAACTTGGACAACGTTCAGTTTGAGCAATATCAGGTATGTCACTTGTTGTTCGGAAATAAAATATTTCTTGTAAACCATAGTTAAATTTGTCTGAAAGCCAAATAGCACTTAAAGCAAAATTTTACTTGTAAACTTCTCTGTAGGTGATTAATGTAAAATAAATTAATTCTTGAATAGTAATACAGTAGAGTCCCGATATTTCGAGTTGAATGGGACCGAGAGTACTTCGGATTTTGAAAAACTCGAATTGCACGGAATATGCAGAGGTTAAAATAAAACTACCGTTTATAGCCCTCGTATAACCACAAAAATTGAAGTTTTATTAAATATAGTCTTGTTTTGTATTGAACAATGAGGTACAAATGTAATTTTATACACAGTACAAAATATAGTTATTTACTTTTTAACGAATTCATAAATAGTTTTTTTTAACTACACTGCAACGTTTACAATCAGTGATGTCATACTAATGACAGAGTAATACAGTATTGGGTGCAATAGCTTCGGGTTGTCGTTCAACATAGCGTAGCGCTGCATCCAAATCAACAATTAAACAAATGTCACACACAATACAGTAGTTGGACTGATTTATTTTTTAGACACGCCCGGATTGGTGTCGACCCTGTAAGAGAGGGGTAGGAATAGTTTGTCTCTATGGTTTTTTTTTTTTTTGGTATATTGAATGCGCTAATTGTGACTCAAATTACACAAAATCTCAGATTATCGCGACTCTACTGAAATATAATATTTGGAGAGATATACAGGGTGATCTTTGTTACCATCAGCATTTCAGAAGTTATTTTTTTTTACAGTATTAAGTTTAAATGAGCGACTTCATCTTAACTGATGCAGGCAATAAAACCCAATTTTAAAATGGCCGCCCTTATACAATATAAAAGCTAATTTAAAAGATTCTTACAAATATTTTTAGCGAATTTCTATAGGAAGGATGAGCTATTGCCGTAACTCTTACGGTGAGACCTAAGGTCGGGATTAGTCAATGAGCACCGATCATGGTCCCCAGAACACATTTTATGGTGTCATTAAAATTTGTTTATATATTTTTTTATTATATTAAATGTATGTTTATGTGTTCACGCTCTAACAGCCAGATTTTACATTCAATTTGGTTTAAAATTGCTAAACATGATGATTTTCTAAGTCGCTCGGACAAAATCCAAAAAAATTCAACAAGCAAAAGCACAATTTTTTACCGGAAGTAACCAATTTTTGAGGTTATTCATACTAAATTAAACTTTTTTTGGGGTTTTATCTAAAAAAAACTTTAATACATTAGATTGTTCTGCACATTTTATTACGCTTCCTCATAGCGTGTCTGTTTCCCCCAAAATCGATCAGAACTTAAAATACCATAAATTTATCCGGTCAAGCGAGTTTGTTCACTGTGAGCAAAGCGAAGCAGCTAATAATTTGAGGCCGCAAGGGCGAGATGCAAAGTCGCAAAGCTCAATCAGAGGGCGCAAATCGAGTTTTTCCGCTGCGAACAGAACGAAGCTACTCGTCAGCCGGGGCTGTTTGCGTCTTCGTGGGTAGACCAATTTTCCAATGTTTAATGACAGCCAATGCTAACTATAGTCTTACGTTTATACACTTCCTGCGTAATATCAGTAATGACATCACACAAGCGTCATTAGTCTCATGTAACACAATAATCTATTTTTTTTTTTAATTGAAAAGATCGTAGAAACTGAAAAGGTACTTATAATAAATTATAATCATCAAATGAAAATCAGACAAACATAACAAAGGTTAATGTGACATGTCGAATTAAATCTAACCAAAACAAATACAACAAAAAAACATAAATAAATTTTAAAATAAAAAGTATGTAAAAAAAAACATGCAGCTCACAAATTTACAGTATTAATTTTGATGCTCCTTGTATTTGTAAAAATATGTGCTAGCACTTAAACTTTTCATCAATATTTCCTGTGATTACAATGTTCTCTCAGATGTTATACTTTACGATGAAACTATTCAAAGCAAAGGCTTGCTAGACTTGACTTTAAGTTTAAAAAAATTTTTTTATTAAATAACTATTATTGACAAACAAATAATCAAAAAATATCCAGGTATAATTACAAGAGTCTGTGTGCTCCTGAATCTGTTGTAAAATTGTTCATTCTCCACACCTTTTTTATACAGTTAGAATGTGATTGACGTCACAATGTTCTATTTTTCTTTGACCTTGCTTCCCACCCATTTTAATTCAGTTTTACTATGCACTTATTCAACTAGGAGATCAACAATGCCATTTCAATGCTTATTCAAAAATAACATACAGTAGAACCCCTCTTAACCGGCCTCGGATCAACACAGTTTTTTTTCTCTTACAGATTATATTACTGTAACATTGATTGTTTGACGGACATTTCCTGGAAAATAAAGCGGGGTGACGCAACGTTAGGTGTGCAATGTGTTAGTGTTGTGGCAGGCAGCACAGGGGAGGGGGAGCGTGAGTTTGATTCCCTCTTGCTTCCGCGGCAACTGTATTTTTTCTTAGAATCAATTGACAAAGCGGAATCCTTTGTTTGTTTTTCTTCGTCTGTATGTAGCTTTATCGGAACCTTTACTGAATTTTGTGGGAGCAAAATATGTAATATTTATAACACATTGAGCAATAAGCTGAGCAGCAAAAAGATTCAACGGCATTAGACGTGATGAACGTACGAAAATGTAAAGTCTTGGCTTTAAAAAAACTTTAAAAGTTAAAGAACAGAAAAAATTTACAGATTTTTTTAAACACTGATACAGTGCATGTATATGTAAATTCAGTTTTCGAAGTTTATGTAAGTTTAAAATGTTTAATTTGTTGGTGTTTGTTTATGTATGTATGTACATACAATAAAATGAGTTGCAGTAACATTTTATTTGCTTGTTTATTTATGAAATATGTATGTTATTTTTTAACAAAATTCCATTTTTTTATAAGAACCTTGGATCAACCGGCCAGAGTCATGGTCCCGACCAGACCGGTTAAAAGGGGTTCACTGTATTTACCTGTTGTCTACTTTACATTACTTTCAACAAAATTTATCAGTGTGGCTAGCGACCGGAAAAACTTGGAAAAGTCAGGGAATTTTGGTTAAGGTCCGGTAAAAATAAGGTTTTTATTTTAAAAAAATAACTATTTAAATACAATTAATTGAGATTAATACAATTTTTAATTGAGAAAATAAACATTAAGATAAGATGAACTTCTAAATTAAACAATAAGAAAACTATGTATCAGAGGAAAGATAACTATCGGCAAGTTACAGGAGTGATTGTAGCAGTTTATTCCAATGCATTTGCCGTGCTATGACCTTGAAACCTTTCTTTAGCGTCCTGTTTCTAAAAATAAAAGTTTTATAAAATTTTTCGAATTTGGATATCTTTGTATCAAATTAAATATTCAATGCAAATTTGGAACCAATAGTTGGATTACAAAAACCAATTAGTTATTTGTTTTGTTATAATAATAATATAAATTATAATTTGAGTAATTCATTATTTAATTTTATATTTATAGTCATAAATCTGTAATTTGCAACTGCCGGTGGTTGGTACAGTAACATAGATATAGTATTAAATATTTAACTGTTATAATATTACCGTGTTTATTAAAAATATTTAATTAATTCCCTAAAAATTGATTTTCCCACCAATATAATTTGACCGACTTACTAAAATAAAATGAATATGGTATTGTTTTGTGCTTTTTCTAAGATTGATCTGGGAAAAAGTATTACAGTCAGGGAATTTCAAAAGGTCATATCACTAGAAACCCTGTTTATTCAAATTAATGATTCCAATTAATTACTCGTCTATGTAACCACACATTTTACAACTTGACAGAATAAAACCTAATTACAGCATCTCACGACTAATAAGTTTTTTGTAATAAACAAAGTGTGTGTATTGAGCTGCTAATATCATTTGTTATTAATGATT
>JAGFPH010025185.1:0-10995 GCA_018207615.1 Philaenus spumarius
CCCTGCATACTGCCACAGTCATCGGCCAGTTTTCTCACGCGGTCCATCACTTTGCTCAACATGTCGCGGCCTATCGAGTAATAACCGCGGGCGTAGTTGTTGGCCGCGTCTTCTTTACCGCTGAGCAGCTGATCCGGATGGAACAGGTGTTTGTAAGTTCCGCTTCTCACTTCGTCTGTGGAACACACATAATATACGCATTAGTAGTATCGATTGTATTAAATACAACATGAGCAATAATAGTAGGCCTATCTAATCCTTAGTATAGATTTATCTAGTGCGTTAAAGATGTGAAAGTAACATTTCACATTATTGCATACTGTTTTGATACATTTTAAACGGTTAACCAGCGTATACAGTAAATTAAAACAGAGACGATCTTGTCAAAGTGTTGAGCTTTTGATCCAAATCAGTCTTATTTGTAATGGCCGCGTGTCACGTCCGTTCGCAAACCCATAATTTCCGAGATAAAAAGTAGCCTAGATTAATCTGTGAAAACTACATATGCATTTGACATGAAAGTTTTGCCAATATTGGTTCAGCCATTCCGGAGATTAGCACGGACAAAAAAGCAGACAGACAGATAATTAAAAAAAATGCATGTTTAAGTTTTGGTAATGTGTGAATAACCACATGAGCTTAGAAAAAGGTATCTATTTCAAAATCAAAGAAGACACTTCAATTTTGTTTATATGGAGGCCTATAGATTCGAAAACTGTAAAGGAAAACGTAATGAAACTTTACAGTTATGTATTTGTCACTGTAACCAATAGTTTGACGCATTTTACTTGTATTTGACGTGACCGGGGGACGGACCAGTTGGAAGTCTTGATTTTTTTAGTGCAAGCCTAGGTAGATTTATACCTAATCTTTGTCAGTAGAATACAACAGAGTTTTTTCTCAGTCCCGACCGCAAAATGACGATCGATTAAGAAATTACAGCACTTGAAATTTTGTAATATTATGCAACTAATGATTCTGAATGAAATAGGGGTTTATTTAATTATCATGGATTGCAGCTATCAATGTGAGAAGTTCAGTTTTTCCCTCAAATCCCAAAACAAATACCTTTAAAAAACTGGATTGTTCACGCGGTTTACTATATTAGTCAGTAGGGGTGGTTTTTTATTCTGAAATTTGAAAACGCATTTAATACTTACCAATAACGGAAGGATCAAGGTCGACCATGAGCGCTCGAGGAACATGTCTTTCCGCTTCGGTGACGTTGAAGAATGTGTTGAAGCAGGAATCTCCTGCGAGGCAAGATACTCTCAAAGTGTCTTCTGGTAAAGTGCCGTCAGGTTTTATTCCATGTTCCAGACAGTACAACTCCCAACACGCGTTCCCTATCTGGACTCCGGCCTGGCCAGTGTGTATTGAAATACATTCACGCTGGAAAACATACCAAATATAGGTTACATGTGATTTTAAACGGTCCTGAGACCTTCAAGAAAAGTGTTATGATAAGTGTATCCTGAAAAGTGAGGTTATGTTCATTATATTAATCATGAGTGTTCTGGCCTCTACTGCCTCCTATACTTCGACACAAGAATGTCGCTTATAACGTGTTTTATGCAGGTAGGGGATCTCGATTGTCATCAATAAAAAAAATCCCCCCAATATCATACAAAGTTACCCTTTTCTTTGGTGGTTAGACTAAGTGCCAAGAATGGTTAAAACCAAACAAGAACTTTTTGTTGATTACCAAAACGCACACAGAAAACTAACAGATAAAACGTGAAAGTATGGACGAAGGTTTTGACTGGGCCGTTTTATTCAGGAGGGGGGGGGGGGGTAACATAACATAATAAACTGACTTAATTTACAATTTGAAATTAGAATTATCTGTTATAGATAAGATGATTATTTAATTTTAGGTGAATGTTTTTAGAAACGGTATTACATCGCACGATTCTTTGATTTAATAATTACCAATCTTACATTTCGGCAAAGCAAAGTACTATATTAGCACTATTGCAATCGGTATCTGTTGCATAGTTAATTGTATATTTAGATCAGCTGATTTACAAACATCTGTTAGATTCCACAATTCTTTTTTAGGTTATGTTTCGGCAAGTATACTTAAACTTATTGTATAATAATAAATGTTTATAATTCATTTATAATACCCGAATCAAATTAAATAAAGTAACTAGTTATTACAGGTAACATTATCAGATGTTTTAGGTATATTTTCAGATGGTGGAAAGTTTCTTAAAATACTATAGGCTTCGTTAATAATAGGCCTAGGCTTTATAGGGATAAACTTTTCCCTTCGTTGTCTAATTTATCGCTATTGGTTTTAATTTTAGTGTGAATGTTACGTAAATTACTCTTTGTTTTTAATAATAGGTTAACTTAATTGTTTTCGAACAAGACCTATAGGTAATATTCTATTTACTGTATTCTATTCAATTACGGAATAAAACCGCTAATGCAATTTGCGTGTTGTAAATAAATAATGTGCGATTGAAATTTGTTTGCAATACCTAAACTACAAAGTAACAAGTTATTTACAATAAATAAATTATTTTCATCCCATTTAGGCCTAACGCTACTAAATATTTGTTCTCTTATTTCGGTGCTAAATAGTCTAAAGGTTCAATTGGCGTTTTAAGGTTAGATCGTTTTCAATAATAAAAATTTCAGTAAAACATGCCAAATAAAGATACATGAATATTTTAATGAATATCAGTCATACTTACCATTTTAATTTTGTTTAACCGTAATTTGGACACAACAGAAATATAATTAATACTTAAATTTTGAAAGACGTTACATTTTAATGACTTTACGAAGAATTTCTAAACGTGAAATGATTAAAAACAAATGTGTTGCTAGGCAACAGTAAGATTGTTTTTTCTTCCATTATTTAACATCTGGCCTATTCGATTTGCCAAGAAATAATCAAGTTCTTATCTAGCCTGTATTTTATTTTTTAGAAAACTAGTAAATCCCTTAAAAAATCACAGGCGCATTAATTAGATGCACATAAGAAGTGCATCATTTATACAAAATACTAGCTGACCCGGCAATGCTTTGCTATTGCTTAATTTGAAACTTTGAAAGCCTGTAATTCGTATCCCTGAGGGCCGATGTAAATTATAATGGGACTAGCAACAGAGCCCGTTGTGGTTAAATACAACGGTCTCTAGAAAAATATTACATTTATATGCTGTACTTCTTGTGAATTACCTGAAAATTAATTTGATTTTTTTTCAAGAACGAAATTGTTTTGAATAAAAAAAAACTAATTTTCTAATAGAGCAAGATAATAAAAAATCAAATGTAATATATTTATTTACAGTATATTTCTTTATAAACAACATTCTTTGTAAATACTTCATGTGAGTTTTTCAACAGTCTCCCTTGATCTTTGCTAGGGATAATTTTAATTTTAATGTCTTCAAACCTTTTTACTCTAGAGAGTGCAACGTACAATTGTCCATGGCTAAATACTGGTGCTGGAAGGTAAACACCAACTTTCTCCAATGTCTGGCCTTGTGCTTTATTTATTGTTATAGCAAATGCTAATTTTATAGGAAATTGCTGTCTTTTCAAAACAAATGGCAAATCTGTGTCCGACTGTGCTAAATTAATCCTTGGAATGAACACAATTTCACCTGCTGACGATCCAGTTAAAACCTCTGCAATTATTAAATTTGGCTTGAGTTCTTTAACAATTAATCGTGTGCCCTTACATAACCCTCGTTTTGTGTTAAGATTTCTTAGCAACATTATCACAGCTCCGATCTTTAAATTTAAATTATGTATTGGCATTCCTGATGGTGATAGCTGATTTAAAAATTCTATTGGATAATGAATATCTGCTTGTGAACTATCGTCCGCTTCAATAGAATCCGAACTTAAATATGTTGTTGATGTTCCTTCCAGTAAGTTGTGAACAGTTTCGTTTAGAAAATCCACATCTGAATTTTTTGGAGCATAAAATAGCCTTCTGGGCGTATTCATGAGAGTGAACAATGTCCAACTTATCTCCAAATATATCGGTGGCTATGTTACCGTGACTTAAAATATTGGGTGGTATTGCTATTAATTCTTCTGGTAAATCATTAGTTCTACCAGTCAGACCATTCCCTATGCTTAATAGCCATTTGCTAAATAAATCATCCACTGATCGTACATTTTTACTCAGTCGTAAGATCTTAAAGGTTTCCCACAGTGGATGGAATTTTATACTTGTTTCTATTATTTTTATTCTGTTACCATGTCTGACAACTGGCAGAGTTTGTCTGAAATCCCCGCCCAATAACATAACTTTTCCACCGAAAGGATTCTGGTTGTTCATTATTTCCTTTAGTACTCTGTCAATAGCAGTCAAAGCAATTCCTGGTGACATAGTTGCTTCATCCCAAATTATGATTTTAGCTGATCTGATGATAGTGGCATCGAGAGAATTTAATCTTATATTTGATACTGATGTTTCGTGTAAAGGAGGTACTAATTTGAATTGGTTAAAATATGTTTTACCTCCTTCCAATAAGTTTGCAGCAATTCCAGTAGACGCAATAGGCAATGCAATGTTTTTTTCTCCACGCACTGTACACAGAATAGTTTTATACAAATAGGTTTTTCCTGTGCCTCCTGGCCCATCCAGGAAAAAACATGTTTCTGGGACTTCATCATTTATTGCTGCAATTATATTATTGTAACATTGTCTTTGCTCAGAATTCAAACTATTTATCATTTCTTTACTTTTTTTTTTTCTCTAACTCATAATCATAGATATCAGTATTGTTGATTGGTAAGATATCGTTTACTGGCATCGGGAGATCGTATTTAAGGCAGGAACTATGGTTTGCTTCTAAAGTTTTGTTAATTTCTCTAAGAGTCAAATTCTTACATCGTTCGCAGTTATCTGTATGGCCTATTTTGTGGTTGTGTGCAAAGTCTTCCCAAAGATGAGGGTGATACTTTTCAAATAATTCTTTAGCATTAGACGGGGAAGCAAATATAAGAATATATGAGAATAAGTCCCTTAAATGTTGAGGCATGCTGTAATTGACTGCTTCGGCTAAAGTTTTATCCCAAATTTTATCATTTTTTATCAACCCTTTTTGCACTGCTGCTTCATAAAAAGTATTATATTTAGTACCATCAATGGTTTTTAAATCATCATATGCTGTAGCACCAGGTACATGAAGCAGAAGAAGTCTTAAACAATACCTTTCAGGATCAGAACCAAGATTTACAAAATACATTCTACCAATTACATTATGTCTGTCTTGTTGTCTGCGAATCCATTTCCTACTTTTTTTATTGAAAACATAATGTTTAGGTATATTAGTGTAATTAATTAATCTTGCATTTTCATCTTCCTCGTTTAACTTAAACCACGCTGTCAACATTGTATCTTTCCCAGCAGTTTGTAACAGATTGTCTGTATTTCTGTTTAACGAATTTACATGAAAGACAATGCTTTGATTTTTAGGAAGATGAACAGGCAATCGGATTATAGTGTGCGATTGTTTGTGCATGTCATTTCCAAGTATTCGCCACATGGCTTCTGGTGCACTGACATACCTACTATCTATGTGCTTTTGTATTTCATCAAAATTTGAGTTTCTTTCTGTGATACGTACATTTGCACAATCATGCCCTTTATATACATATTTAAAGAGATATTTAACACTTTTGATCGTAGCGCAAACTTCCACATTGATATGACAGTTGTATTTTAACAAAAGATATGGGTTGTAAGGAACAACCCATGTGTTGTCAATTACTTTATTTCTCACAGATACATTACCATTATTTCTTCGGCGGTATAGAGGATATCCATCTTTGTTAGCTAAGGTTTCGTTTTGAAAGGATTTAGGGTAGTTTTTAGTACACTTATTTTCCTTCATACACGGTGAGTTTAAATTACACTCGCCACAGGGTCCATGAATCATGTGTTTTGTAACAGCTGCGTGTAACGTAGGAAATTTGTCTTTATCTGGTAATTCAGCCGATACAATTTGGTCTATATGTTCTGGTAACTTTGGAGTATCTTGTTCTTTCAAAATCAGCAGGATGTGAGCATGGGGTAGCCCCCTTTTTTGAAATTCAATTACATGTATATTGCCTACTGGGATGCCAAAAACATGTTTTTTATTTATGTCAAACATAAGTTCTGTTAGCTTCAATTTGAAAACTCTAGAAACTAAATCAGGACGATTTTCAACAGACTGTCCATTTAAATTTTGTGTTATTTCTTCCCATTTCGGATTACAGGTCATTGTAATAAAAAGATCGGGTTTACCATAGTTCCTCACGATTGACATAGCGTCTTGATAATTTTGCATCATATTTCGTGGACTCCCTTGAAACGTTGATGGCAAAATGAAAGGCTTTCCAGGGGGAAACAATTCATTGTCTCCTGATAACTGAATCTGGTCCATTAAACCTTTGTACTGTTCAATTCTAAGTTGAGATTGATTTTGTCGAATGAAATTTAATCTATTTGCCTCAATTTTGGTGTAGGCATCAACAATATATTGTTGCGTGAGTTTTCCTCCGCACAATAAAGGATTGAATTCATCACGTACTGAAAGACGATATTGATAATATTGCATCTGAGTGACTCTTGATCTTGTATTTGAAGCTTTATTTTTAATATTTTTGAGACATGATGGCTTATCATTCAGTGGAATATTAATCCCCCAACTTTGATCGCCATATGGAAAGAATAGAGGATATACCATTGGTTCCAAATTTGGGTCTAAAATGCTAATTCTCTGAGTCTTTCTCTTATTGATCGTGTTGTAAGCACGACAATGAATCAATAAATCACGGTGCAGAGGTGATTCGCCATCCGTATTCTCGAAAATAACAGCAACCTCATTACATCTTGCAGAGTTATATCTTCTTTCATCATATTTTCGGTCCTGAATTATAGCCATTGTCACATCAGATGAAACAGCGTTATTCATTAATGTGTCTTGAATGCATTCTTGCTCTACTTCATACATCATTTTGCAGGCTTCTGCAAATGGATTATATTTTGACATGAATGAGCCTAATATTTGTAATAAATGTTCATTGCATCCAGAGTTTTCTTTAATTTTCATTCTATTAGCTGTAGCCTCATAAGGATCAAGTATGTACAACTGAGCATATTTACGCTGTTCTCCATTTTCAGGATGTAATGTACCAGCACGATGATAGATAGTGCCATTTATTCTAAAACAATAAGGACCATATCTTGAAGGAGGAACTATTTGTGCTCCCATAGAAGCAAAAGATAGGGAGCTGTTAATTGAACGAATATTGGACATAAAGTTATCGGAATAAATATGGTTATTAGTCATAAGCTGTTCAAGTAATTAATGCAGTTTGAATTCGTTCTAATGTAAATTTTCCTTTTGAGCAGCATTTAGAAAACATTTTATCCACAGTTCTTTCTCCAACAAAGTGTTTAGCACCACAAAATTCACATACTTCACTAATACTGCCACATGAGTGTAATTTTATTTCGTTTTCATCATTTATATCTTTTAAGGCTTCAGGCACAAAAGTGATTGGTAGTTGTAATATATTATTTAGATCACTATCCTTTTTCCCCCTTATCACTGTGCGATGAGCTGTTGATTCACGTCTGCCTGAACATGTTTTCGGTTTTTTTTCTTTGCTGGACGTCCACGTTTGCAGGTTGAGGAGGTTGCAACCTCTTTGAGTGAAGTGTTGGTCACACTATCTTGTTTTATTTCTTTTTCATTTCGTGTGTCTCCATCCTTGTGATTGCTTGTTAAAAAATTATTTTCCTCTTGTATTAAATCATGATTCAGACTATAATTTTGTTTCTTTAATTTATTTTTATGTGCTGTTGATTCACGTCTGCCAGAACATGTTTTTCTTTTTCTATTCTTTGCTGGACGGCCACGTTTTGATTTTGGTAAGGTTACATCCTCTTGATTCTCAGAATTAGTATTATCTATCAAAACATCGTAATGGCCAGCATCCACATTACGGTACCTGAGAATCGTAGTTTATATATTGTTGTGCCTTCACCAACCGTTACATAAGAATCCAAGTTCTCAGCATATATTTTGAATTGGCAGTTAAAAAGTCTTGCTGCAGCTTCAATTTCAACATTCCCGGCGTATTCACCATCTTTAGCCATTAGATTTATATATTCTGTTGCGTTTTGTACTGGTAGTCTATATGTGTTATCCCCTACGATAAAAGGGCAATAGTAGTCCCAGTTATTTACGACTTCATCAACTACTGCGGATCGTATATCACTGTATCTAGATTGAGATTTATGACTTAAAAATGAGATACTCCTAAAGAAACAGTTTCCATCACCAACAATATCGTGAATAGTAAAATTATTCATTTTCAATCAAATATAAAATACCGTATCTACTCTTATAACTCACAGTTCAAAATGACAATTTATGGTTGTGAAATCCATACACCACTTTACTCACTAATAATTAATGGTACAAATTAAACACATAACTTAGGAAACACACATATATTACATAAGGAACACACTTAAACCACAAATCCAAATTGTAAACAATCAAGTTATCACTGTGGATCGTATATCACTGTATATAGATTGAGATTTATGACATAAAAATGAGATTCTCCTAAAGAAACAGATTCCATCACCAACAATATAGTGAATAGTAAAATTATTAATTTCCATCAATCTAATATAATATACAGGGTGTTACAAAAAGGTTGGGCGAGAGCTTTCCAACGACCCAGTAATTAATAAAATCGGTCCAGTAGAACTGTAGATTTATTATTATTAGCTTTTATATTTATATAATAAAGGAGCATTTATATTTATACTCGACACCTTAACTGTTAGCATTGGTTTACAACTATAATTAATAATTTAACTATGTACAGTTTAACAGCAATAAAAAAAAAAAATAAAACAGATTTTATAATTATAATAGGTTTTTGAAGGGTCATCAAAACGTGTGTCCTCCATTGATTGTCACGCACTGCTCCAGTCATGAGCCAACTGCCTCACCCGTTCGAAAATCCCTGGCATCCCTCTTATCCTTCGGCACCCACATTCAACCCGCTCTCTGAGCTATTCAATGTTCTCAACAGGGGTTGAATACACTAAAAGGTGTCTTTCAATTTATAATAAAACATAAATTAAAATTGAACAATTGGGAGTTTTTCTAGTCCCTAGTTTTAATCGAATTTTTCTTTGAAATTGTTACATGGCCGCCATTTTGATATTTATTAATACATTTTTGCAATTATATTATCACTCGATTTGAAATGAAAAGGGCTTCAAATTTAGTGTCTAGTAAAATTTTGTTTTAGTAGCTGGTTTTCATGGAATTTGACTTTAAAAATTTTTAATGGCCGCCATTTTGAAATTTGATGAGTCTGATCAAAGATGTTTTTGTAAAATGTGTATAGCTATATAGTTAAACTAAATATCAAGTTTCATAAAAATATCTCAAAGGGCTTTTGAGTTATTAATTATTTTAAAACAAATACAAAATGGCGGATTACGGCTAAACTAAGCCGAAATTTAAAAAATGTTATACTACATTTTCGACTTATTTTTGCATGTAGAATCTGAATCTGCATAGCCCGCTACAAAAATAACTAAAACAATTGTTAAATTTAAAAAAATATGGTTTTAGGCTCATTTTGGTTGTTGTAGACAATTACCAAGAAATAATGTTTTTAGTTTTTTGTCGATAACTCGGTTATCCTTTGACCTACTGAAACTATAAACGCCATTTTGAAAATTATAAAAATAAATTCTTTGTGTTTGGTACACTTGTTAATGGTAACATATAAAACTCTTATTCCAAATTTAAACTCGATATCTTATCTATTTCTATAGTTACAGTGAGTTTTGTAAAAAAACAAAATAGCGGATTACGGCTAAACTAAGCCGAAATCAAAAGAATGTTATACTACATTTTCGACTTATTATTGCATTTGTAGAATCTGAATCTGCATAGCCAGCCCAACCTTTTTGTAACATAGTCCTACTGTATAAAATATCTACTCTTATAATTCACAGTTCAAAATGATAATTTATGGTTGCGAAATAAATACACCACTTTACTCACTAATAATTAATGGTACAGATTAAGCACATAACTTAGGAAACAAACACATTACATAAGGAGCACACTTTAACCACAAATAAAAATTGTAAACTACAAAATGTAAGCAAAGAAAAATGAAGAAAATAACAATACAACAATCAGATGTTACAACACTCAGCTGTTAAATTATTAACACATGACATGTTTCATATAATCAGATAATGCATACCGGTAAACCCATTTCACTAAAAATTTATATGTTGTATCTGCTTTTTATGAATGATTTTGAATGGGAGGTAACTTGATCAAAGTGTAAGGTAATATGTATGTTGAAAGAAAAAAAGTCCTATCAAATGCTAAAATTCACAATTAAATAAAAATTGTAAATTAAAACAAAATTAGAGTAGATAAAGATTTTTTGGAGGTTGTTTACATTTTTTGCAAATAACTTTTAAATGGTGAGGAAATCGATTAAAGTGGATGGTGAAATTCTGAAAGAGAATGAAATTTTCTACAAAATATTCTTAAGTGTTTTTAGATAATACCGATCAAAGGCAACCAAAACTTGGCTACAAATAAAAACTTTGGAAAAAGCCGTTTTTAATGTATTTCTTATAGAAAACATGTGTTTTTACTTTTTCACCATAAATCTTAAAAAAATCTATATTTCATAATTATTTGCAAATCTACACCGATGAAGCTTGCCAACGACTCATTAATTAATAAAATTGGTGTAGTAGAACTGTAGATTTAGTTGTACAAAGTTTAACAAAAATATCTCTAGCTCAGTATTTTCTCACCACTATAAATTCGGAGGTTGCTTAGCTTTTTTGTAAATAACTTTAAAATGGTGAGGAAATCGACCAAAGTGGAAGGTGATATTCTGAAAGAGAATAAAATTCCCTACAAATTACTATTATGCATTTCTATAAATTACTGATAACGGGCA
>JAGFPH010025186.1:0-10994 GCA_018207615.1 Philaenus spumarius
TTATAAATGTTTAGGCCATTACCAATTATCTGGTTTTAATAATATATTTAACTAAAATATAGTCGTTATCATGGCATTAATTTTAATGTCATACTCTTTATTCTAAGTAATAGCACAAATATATTACATAACTACTGTTACAAAATATTATAAATGTTCAGGCCATTACCATTTATCTGGTTTTAATAATATATTTAACTACAATATAGTCGTTATCATGGCATTAAATTTAATGTCATACTCTTTATTCTAAGTAATAGCTCAGATATATTACAAAACTACTGTTATAAAATATTATAAGAGTTTAGGCCATTACCAGTTATCTGGTTTTAATAATATATTTAACTAAAATATCGTCATTATCATGGCATTAATTAATGGCATACTCTTTATTCTAAGTAATAGCTCAGATATATTACAAAACTACTGTTATAAATTATTATAAATGTTTAGGCCATTACCAGTTATCAGGTTTTAATAATATATTTACTTTTTAGAACAAAACAAAAAATAATATTCTACCTACGTCAATCGTATAAAAATATTATTGTCCCAGGCGGGATTCGATCGCGCGACCTTTGAATTACTGGCCGTGCTCGCTACCGTGTTGCTACCCCGTGCGGCCGCCGCCGCGATGCTAGATTGACAACACAAACTTGTTTATTTTTAAAAATTTCCCCATAGTTATAAAACGCCGAAGTTTTGATAAAACCGGGTGGTGTCATTTTGTTTGGCATCTTAAGCACTATAAATACTGAAAATTTGATCAAAATCGATAGAGCCGTTTTGGAGAAATTTGCATTTTTGTCGTTTTTTATGGGTTTTTAGGGGTAAATTACCCTTAAAAATTAAAAATTCCAAAAAATGAAAAAAAACGCCTGGAGATATTAGGGTTTAGTACCTACTGCCACGCACCAGCGTTCTCTCCTATTTTTCCCCGCTTTCGTAAATCACAGGGTTTTGGCCCCACTTCCTTACCTTTTTACCTTTTAGTTAATTTTATTTGAAATTCGGTCAACTTGTACCTGCCCGTATGACCCTTTTTGAGTGGTTGATGCGATGGCAAGAATTGGAAATTGTTTTTCTTTAATTTCCAGTTCTTATTTTAAAATTTTTAGAAACTTTTGTTTTGTTTTCTCTTTAGTACACTAGCTCTTTTTCTAACTCCGATCTCGAGGTCGTCCCCGGTGGAGATATACTTGGTATGATCAGAAAACACTTTTGCCTTACCTGAATCCTTATAATTAGAGCACTGAATGATTTATGGTATTGTACTAATTTTATAAATGATTTTAGCAACTCTTTCAAGAAATAACCAATTTATTGAACAAAATTACTATATTAAACTTACGCAACTGCGTTTTCAACACAAAATACAATGGATAAATTGAATATATATTTATAATTAAACTTTCGTCGATATTTACCACTGTGAGATGTGAGTTAATTATTATTAAAATGATTTTACTTTCGTTATACTTTCCCCTGAATTTACTTTATTTATTTATTAATTTAATTTATTGATTTTTGAATTTATTAAAATTTTCCTAGATTCAAAAACAACTTGATAATCTGTTACTTACAACAAACAAGATGTTCTGTCTTCGGTTCCCAATCCTGGCGGTGTTGGTCCTCCGGAATCCTCCTAGGTCCAGTTAAGTCCCAATGGTAGTACGGTTTTCGGCCCGTTACTCTTTGCCGGAGTTAGCTAGATAGGTCCTCGCCTCGTTTTTCTTCAAGATTTACTCTCTCTGACTTATGCTGATGACGCCCAATGTCCGCTATTCTTGCGAGTGTTCCACTGCGATCGTTCCCTCAGCTAGTCTCTTGGAAAGCCCTTCTAGGATCTCTGAAGTACGTGGTGACGGTCTGGTATCTAAAACTGAACTAACTCGACAAGCCTACCGACTTTAGGTTCTCTCCCCTCCAATAATCGGCAGATTTGTCTCGTTATTGTTTACTTTTGCTCGGCGTGTTCATTCTTGAAATCAATGCAATTTGGCTTTGAAAATTTCAAACTGCCATAACTTTCTTGTCCTTGGCCCAATTTTGGTTTTGTTGGTCTCATCTTGTACATGACGACCTTCTGCTCACGTAGCCCTTTGATTTGAAGTTGTACGCCCTTTTTTCGCCGTGTTATTTGCTTCGCAAGTTTTCGTTGAATTTTGAAATTTAATTCTGTGAATTTTATCAATTTTGGAATTTTCTTCTTCCTATCCTCTTCGTTTGGTTCCCAAACGAACGAATATGTTTTTGGATTTCTTCTATCTTGTTTGGTTCTCCCGCTATGGTTGATTTTCGGAAGCCTAATTTTGCGCTGCCGATTTTTGTGTTTTATTCCCCCCCGATTTTACCTTTCTCACATCTCAAGTGATATTACAATGCATTTAACTATTTTCTAACCTATTTTGCCATTTATTACAAACTATTCTAATTTTGTCTCCCTTTTGTTTAACTTTAAAGTTATTTATTTTTATTATTTAATTACGTTAATTTTACTTATGATTTTTTGTCTAAACCTTGCATAATTACCTTTTGTTAGTATGTCGATTTTCCCCCCCTTTTCAATTTTTGAATTTAACTTTATTTTTGAAGTTATAGGCCTTTTTATGCAAATTAATGACTTTAAATCCCTTTTTTGTTACTAAGTTATTTTTATTTGGAAATGAATTTGGGCTATTCTTTTATAGGCCTTATTAGGTCTCTATTAGGCCTAATTAGTTTCTTGAATTTATTCGACACAAACAATTTTTCATTTTTTGGTCTTACTTTTTGTGCTATAACTCCTAAATTAATTACTCTATTAAAAAACTTTTTATACTGTTTAATTCGTCTTTTTCTCCTCTTTTTAATTAACTAAAATAATATACAACATTTATAATTATCAAAATTTAACATGGTTTTAGATCTGCCTAGCAACAAGTAGAATCTGACAAACTCTTGCCGTTCTCGACAGGAAGTTTCTTGTCCCATCTTGTCGATTGAACTTAGTACAATTCATATCGCCTCTGTCTGTTATTTTCTGATTGATAAAACGTTAAACTAACTTCTTTAATAACTCTGAAACTATGCATATATCATCAAAAACTTATTCTTTCTTTTATTTACGTTTTAATTTACTGATTCTTAGGCTGTCTTTAAAATTTAAATTCGTTAACTTTTAATGTTTTGTGGTTCTAATTAGCAAGTCTAATTAGCGCCTTGCAACTGGCTAATTTCCGTTGCACTACATACCAAATTTCATGACAATCGGACCAATAGTGTCCTCTCTGGTCGTGTATACATACAGACAGACTGACAGACAGACACCACTCTAAAAACACTTTTTTGGGTTCAGGGAGCACCAAAACAAAAAATTCCACTAAAAATATTTTTGGGTTCAGAGAGCACCAACACAGATAATTGCACTAAACAATTCTTTGGGGTTCTGGGAGCACCAAAACAGATAATTCAACTGAAAATTCAAATTCGAACATTTTTACGAAAACAATACTTTCTCCATATACTACGTATAGGGTGGAGAAAGTAAAAAAACACTAATTTAAAATGTAACTGTAGGAAAAACGTTGTGTGTATCACAGATTCAAAGTTTATTGTCACACTCGATAAACTTAATTACGGTCAAATGTTTGTCTCGTGCGACCAACTCAACTTTGCACCCTAGATACGCAAATAACAATAGCCAACCATTTATATATACGACTTACCCATCTTAAGATTGCATCCAGTTATAACCCAGACTTGCTAACTAGGACATAATATGGTTCCTCAGATCAAATCTACAGTGTACCATCTCTGCTTGTTGCTGAGGTACAAAGCGAGAAAGTGTGCCAAACAACGAGTATAAAACAGTTGTATCACAAATGATATTTCTGTTTCTGTGATACTACCTCAGTTACTCTTACAGCACCAAAATTATTTCCAAAGATAACTAGATATTGCTATTATTGGATATTATTTTATAACCATACCTTATTTTTTCGAATCAATTTTTTACCTACTTGTAAATGCACGATGTAGCAAGAAATATTTTATTTAAATCTTAACAAAATGTATCTGAATCCGCAAACCATTATTATCCGCGTTTCATACTTTCAAGGAACAATCGGAGCTTTAATTTCAAATCTTCATGCATTTGATTTTTAACTTTTGAAGTTTCAAACAAATAAATGCTTTATTTTTACACATATTTGAATTTGTGTGATTATTTTTTCATGTGTAAAATACCAAAGTTCCGATTTTTATTGAAATAAAAATTCCAGAGGACTTTTACTCCAAGGAAAATATATTTGACCTCGTGTTATATATAAAATATACATATAAAAATATACAAATATAAAAATATTTGTATCTGAACCTCGTGTTACGCCAAAAGGTTTTCTTATTTACATACTAAGTAAATCCCCGTGAAAAATTACAGGCGGATTAATTAGATGCACATCAGAAATACATCATTTATACAAAGTACAACATATTTTATCTAGGCCTACCTAACTATGCAGACGGAGATTTTTAACTCGGTAAATGTGTACAATTATAAGGACTATAAAACTGTAGGAATATTTGTTAAGATTTTGTGTTTATGTATATTATTATATATGTTTAAAGAAAGATAAAAATATTATCTTTTAATTGCCTTTTATTTCATAGTGATAGATCAAATGATTAAGAAGTTATTAATATTATAGGTTATATTATTGATTTAAGTTGTAAACATATTTAACCCCAAAGAGTAATCTACGCTAGGTTTTATTTCCGTATTACAGATAATGGTTGAAATCAGCTGTTATATTATTAAGTTAAACAAATAGGTATTTCTTCTTTAAATTTGTATAAACGAATATTTTGATGATAAAAGGTTGTATTTATATACAGTTTATAACCTAAAAGCATATATTATAACGTATAATTATAACATATATTAGTTCTACAGCTCATATTAAAAAAAATCAACTTCACAAGAAGTTATAACGATTGAAGTTGTAAACATAACCTCAAACATACCTATACACTTTGTTTACAGATGATGGGTGAAATCAGCTGGTATATTAAATGTTACTCCACGTACGTACGCTCGAACGTACACTCGCTTTATAGGAGTTGATAGCCTAGCTGTTTCTTCTCTAAACCTCCACTAACATAGTCATTTTCAGTTGCTTACTCTAATTTTATTGAACACATTAGTATTATTTAAGTGTTTATAGATATATTAAATTAAGTGATCTCAATTTGGGAGCCTGTGGTAAAATATTATTAATGCTTTGACTGATATCTTCAAAATTGTCTTTACTTGTGTTTATAATTTTACATTCCTTTGTACATATATATAAATGCTTAGGACGTTTCTCTTATTAAAGTATTCTCTTGGGTAAAATTATAAAAATAAATTACATAAATACTGTTTACTGTGAATACCAAATGCAATTTTGTTTAAATCATGCTTAATTAATTATTAATGGACTCGTGGTTATAATTAAGTCGTAGTAGAAAGGTAGATACATAAAATACGGTGAAAGGAAAGAACCATACAATGAATTTTACGTAGAAAAACCAAGAATGAGAGGAAAATATAATAAATGTGGAAATTTATTCATGTTTTTGTTAAATATACGGTACTCTTTAAAATTTATGCAAATAGGAGGAAATGTGCATTCAATTTGAAGCACGTATACATCTGCATCACTGGATAAACTTGTTTGAATAATACTGTGTATATGTATGCAAATTTTATTAATGGTTGTGACGGAAGGAATCCCAGGGTATTGGTTGTCATAATTAGATGCAAAATCACGGCCATCTGTATTCCCTAAGGCGGTCTTGTTTGTCCTGAATCATTACTTGTTGGTCACGTGACATTACTTTTACCTGTAGTAATCTTTAGGCATTGGATTGTGCAAAATTGACGTTTTAAAATTACTAAAAATCTAAGAGCTGGAAAAAGTTTGTATTTTGAAATTACTATGTAATTCCATAACTTGTATAACTTTGTAGACATTTGTAATTAATTACTGTAGTCACAAATTACTTAAAACAAGGATCTTAGGCCAAGCTAAAACCAAGTCCACTATTAATCCATTATATTTATTATTATAGTTGAATTACTCCAGATGTAATAACTATTTTCTGTTAACTGCACTGATTGTTTTCAAAGTAATTGTTGTGATTATTAAACAAGCGGACTTGTTTGTCAATATTAAGTACATAGTATTTAGGAAAAATGGTTTACAATCTTTACACTTAAATAGAGTGTGCTCCACATCGTCATCCTGCATACAGCTAACACAAATGCTGCTTTCCGTTTTTTGAATCTCCACAGGTAATGCTTGAAACAGGCGTGCCCTGTAAGAGCTTGTGTGACATAGAAATTCAGCTCGCCATGCCGCCTGTCCATCCACAGTCCAAGATCTGGTATTAGTCTGAGCGTCCATCTTCCTGTTTCAGCTTTGTTCCATTCGTTCTTCCACCTCTGGATAAGCCTCTTTCTCACTTCCCGAATAATTGTATCCTTAGATTTCTTTTGTGCACTATGTTTTAAGTTCTTCAAACATTTCTTTCCTCTCCCTAGCTAATAAGTGCACTGGAGGAATTCCTGCCAAGACCAGGACCGCACTTTCCGACACCGTTCTATATGCTGTCACTATTCTTAGCGCTGCGAATCTTTTCACTCTAAGCAGCCTTTTCCTATAGCAATTCTTCTCTACAGCTTCCTCCCAAACAGGAGCGGCATATAACCTTTTTGCCAACATGACGCTAGCCAACAAACGTCTCTTCTTACTGCTGGGTCAACCTATATATTTGGCATAAGAATTGCCAACTGGCCACCAATTTCTATGGCACTAATTGCCACCTGATTTATGTGTGGTCCAAAACTTAGGTGTCTGTCTACAACTATCCCCAAGTATTTCAGTTGTTTCTTCCACTTTATCCTTTTCTTCGCATATTTATTATAATATAGCCTAATATTATTATAATTTAGCCTAATATTATAATTATAATATTATAATTATGCAATTTCAGAATATGATATAATATTTTTTGACAATATATTGATTTGTGTAATTTGTTGACCCTTATTCTCCACTAATATTAATACTGATAAAAATATTTATTATAAATCGGTCATAAATATAAAATGTTATACTAAAATATCGTCATTATTATGTCATTAATTAATGGCATACTCTTTATTCTAAGTAACAGCTTAAATGTATTACAAAACTACCGTTATAAATGTTTAGGCCATTACCAATTATCTGGTTTTAATAATATATTTAACTAAAATATAGTCGTTATCATGGCATTAATTTTAATGTCATACTCTTTATTCTAAGTAATAGCACAAATATATTACATAACTACTGTTACAAAATATTATAAATGTTCAGGCCATTACCATTTATCTGGTTTTAATAATATATTTAACTACAATATAGTCGTTATCATGGCATTAAATTTAATGTCATACTCTTTATTCTAAGTAATAGCTCAGATATATTACAAAACTACTGTTATAAAATATTATAAGAGTTTAGGCCATTACCAGTTATCTGGTTTTAATAATATATTTAACTAAAATATCGTCATTATCATGGCATTAATTAATGGCATACTCTTTATTCTAAGTAATAGCTCAGATATATTACAAAACTACTGTTATAAATTATTATAAATGTTTAGGCCATTACCAGTTATCAGGTTTTAATAATATATTTACTTTTTAGAACAAAACAAAAAATAATATTCTACCTACGTCAATCGTATAAAAATATTATTGTCCCAGGCGGGATTCGATCGCGCGACCTTTGAATTACTGGCCGTGCTCGCTACCGTGTTGCTACCCCGTGCGGCCGCCGCCGCGATGCTAGATTGACAACACAAACTTGTTTATTTTTAAAAATTTCCCCATAGTTATAAAACGCCGAAGTTTTGATAAAACCGGGTGGTGTCATTTTGTTTGGCATCTTAAGCACTATAAATACTGAAAATTTGATCAAAATCGATAGAGCCGTTTTGGAGAAATTTGCATTTTTGTCGTTTTTTATGGGTTTTTAGGGGTAAATTACCCTTAAAAATTAAAAATTCCAAAAAATGAAAAAAAACGCCTGGAGATATTAGGGTTTAGTACCTACTGCCACGCACCAGCGTTCTCTCCTATTTTTCCCCGCTTTCGTAAATCACAGGGTTTTGGCCCCACTTCCTTACCTTTTTACCTTTTAGTTAATTTTATTTGAAATTCGGTCAACTTGTACCTGCCCGTATGACCCTTTTTGAGTGGTTGATGCGATGGCAAGAATTGGAAATTGTTTTTCTTTAATTTCCAGTTCTTATTTTAAAATTTTTAGAAACTTTTGTTTTGTTTTCTCTTTAGTACACTAGCTCTTTTTCTAACTCCGATCTCGAGGTCGTCCCCGGTGGAGATATACTTGGTATGATCAGAAAACACTTTTGCCTTACCTGAATCCTTATAATTAGAGCACTGAATGATTTATGGTATTGTACTAATTTTATAAATGATTTTAGCAACTCTTTCAAGAAATAACCAATTTATTGAACAAAATTACTATATTAAACTTACGCAACTGCGTTTTCAACACAAAATACAATGGATAAATTGAATATATATTTATAATTAAACTTTCGTCGATATTTACCACTGTGAGATGTGAGTTAATTATTATTAAAATGATTTTACTTTCGTTATACTTTCCCCTGAATTTACTTTATTTATTTATTAATTTAATTTATTGATTTTTGAATTTATTAAAATTTTCCTAGATTCAAAAACAACTTGATAATCTGTTACTTACAACAAACAAGATGTTCTGTCTTCGGTTCCCAATCCTGGCGGTGTTGGTCCTCCGGAATCCTCCTAGGTCCAGTTAAGTCCCAATGGTAGTACGGTTTTCGGCCCGTTACTCTTTGCCGGAGTTAGCTAGATAGGTCCTCGCCTCGTTTTTCTTCAAGATTTACTCTCTCTGACTTATGCTGATGACGCCCAATGTCCGCTATTCTTGCGAGTGTTCCACTGCGATCGTTCCCTCAGCTAGTCTCTTGGAAAGCCCTTCTAGGATCTCTGAAGTACGTGGTGACGGTCTGGTATCTAAAACTGAACTAACTCGACAAGCCTACCGACTTTAGGTTCTCTCCCCTCCAATAATCGGCAGATTTGTCTCGTTATTGTTTACTTTTGCTCGGCGTGTTCATTCTTGAAATCAATGCAATTTGGCTTTGAAAATTTCAAACTGCCATAACTTTCTTGTCCTTGGCCCAATTTTGGTTTTGTTGGTCTCATCTTGTACATGACGACCTTCTGCTCACGTAGCCCTTTGATTTGAAGTTGTACGCCCTTTTTTCGCCGTGTTATTTGCTTCGCAAGTTTTCGTTGAATTTTGAAATTTAATTCTGTGAATTTTATCAATTTTGGAATTTTCTTCTTCCTATCCTCTTCGTTTGGTTCCCAAACGAACGAATATGTTTTTGGATTTCTTCTATCTTGTTTGGTTCTCCCGCTATGGTTGATTTTCGGAAGCCTAATTTTGCGCTGCCGATTTTTGTGTTTTATTCCCCCCCGATTTTACCTTTCTCACATCTCAAGTGATATTACAATGCATTTAACTATTTTCTAACCTATTTTGCCATTTATTACAAACTATTCTAATTTTGTCTCCCTTTTGTTTAACTTTAAAGTTATTTATTTTTATTATTTAATTACGTTAATTTTACTTATGATTTTTTGTCTAAACCTTGCATAATTACCTTTTGTTAGTATGTCGATTTTCCCCCCCTTTTCAATTTTTGAATTTAACTTTATTTTTGAAGTTATAGGCCTTTTTATGCAAATTAATGACTTTAAATCCCTTTTTTGTTACTAAGTTATTTTTATTTGGAAATGAATTTGGGCTATTCTTTTATAGGCCTTATTAGGTCTCTATTAGGCCTAATTAGTTTCTTGAATTTATTCGACACAAACAATTTTTCATTTTTTGGTCTTACTTTTTGTGCTATAACTCCTAAATTAATTACTCTATTAAAAAACTTTTTATACTGTTTAATTCGTCTTTTTCTCCTCTTTTTAATTAACTAAAATAATATACAACATTTATAATTATCAAAATTTAACATGGTTTTAGATCTGCCTAGCAACAAGTAGAATCTGACAAACTCTTGCCGTTCTCGACAGGAAGTTTCTTGTCCCATCTTGTCGATTGAACTTAGTACAATTCATATCGCCTCTGTCTGTTATTTTCTGATTGATAAAACGTTAAACTAACTTCTTTAATAACTCTGAAACTATGCATATATCATCAAAAACTTATTCTTTCTTTTATTTACGTTTTAATTTACTGATTCTTAGGCTGTCTTTAAAATTTAAATTCGTTAACTTTTAATGTTTTGTGGTTCTAATTAGCAAGTCTAATTAGCGCCTTGCAACTGGCTAATTTCCGTTGCACTACATACCAAATTTCATGACAATCGGACCAATAGTGTCCTCTCTGGTCGTGTATACATACAGACAGACTGACAGACAGACACCACTCTAAAAACACTTTTTTGGGTTCAGGGAGCACCAAAACAAAAAATTCCACTAAAAATATTTTTGGGTTCAGAGAGCACCAACACAGATAATTGCACTAAACAATTCTTTGGGGTTCTGGGAGCACCAAAACAGATAATTCAACTGAAAATTCAAATTCGAACATTTTTACGAAAACAATACTTTCTCCATATACTACGTATAGGGTGGAGAAAGTAAAAAAACACTAATTTAAAATGTAACTGTAGGAAAAACGTTGTGTGTATCACAGATTCAAAGTTTATTGTCACACTCGATAAACTTAATTACGGTCAAATGTTTGTCTCGTGCGACCAACTCAACTTTGCACCCTAGATACGCAAATAACAATAGCCAACCATTTATATATACGACTTACCCATCTTAAGATTGCATCCAGTTATAACCCAGACTTGCTAACTAGGACATAATATGGTTCCTC
>JAGFPH010025187.1:0-10994 GCA_018207615.1 Philaenus spumarius
TATATATAAAGATAAAATAGTTATGTTGTAATATTTACTGAGTTGTGAATTGAGCTTAAGTTTAGTGTTTCTTTTTATTTTAATAATTATGTTGAATTTTGTAAATTATATTTTCTGGTTGCACTTATTTAAGATGTTTAGAAATTGAATTGAACACTAAATTGCGAATTAGAGCATTTTCTAGCGCATATGTTGGCACCTCTGCCACAACAAGATGAGCTGTGTCCTAATGTAAACTTTAGAGTCTAAATAAATACCAACTAAAATATACATGTGGCCCGAAACTATTTACAACTATAAAAAGTCTTATGACTAAAGATGTTTTTTCTAATTTCAACCATTAAAAACAAAAGAATTTTGAATGTTATCTAAAACGGGCCTAAACAAACTTACTCGGAATCATATGATCCAATAGCTGAATCCAGTGATTCTTTTACAGACTGCTTAAGATTTCTGGTTTGACTTGGAAGAATCTTAAGCTTTCGACAACATTGTTTACAAACTTCAACACAGGAATCTTCATCGGCAATTAATATTTTTAAATCACACAGTTTAAATATGACGTTTGATTTCATTTCATACTGTTGTTACTTCTTGTAAACATAACAAAATAATACTATGACTATTACTATCGTAATTATCCACGCTTCCCTCTTCTACCAGCTGAGTTGAGCAGTGTGTGATTTTGTAATTGTGATTACTTGATTACTTCAACCTTTGATTATGGACGTTGAAGATAGGCCACCTAATGCCATTGATTCTTAGTGAGAGATTTTTGAAGCAAAGGTTCAAGTAGTGTCAATGTTTGACGACAGCTTGCGCTGATCTTGAAATGTTTAAAATGGTTATTTTGTTGACGACTAGAATGAGCTACAGTCGACTTACCGTCACTAGACAGTAAATTGCCACTTTTAGTTTGTTTAATAATATGTGACATTTTAGTAATTTAAATTAAATCTGTAGATGTATTTTATAAATACAGTTATCAAGCTATTGATATTATTAAGTACAAATATACACAGTCATTGTATACGAATATTACAAAATTATTACAATATAAAATACAAAGTCTTAAAAAAAGAACCTTAACTTTAAAATGGTGTGTACTAAAATGTTCTGACTTTTTATTTAGAGGTTGGTACATTAAAGTAGACTAATGCAGGTTGCTTATGGATTTAATAATGAATGTTATCATGTTTATGTTCACACAGTATTTCCAATCAAAAATAGTTTTAATTAATTTAATTAGCTTTAGTAATTTACCATCAATAGGATGGTTAGCCTAAGTATTAAACAATTGATATTAAAATGTTTATCTACAGTAATTAAATACAAACACAAAATACTGTAGTTTAAAAAAATACCGTAGTAATTTACTATTAATGGGGATCTGGGTAGCTTATAAATTAAACAATTCAAATTAAATTGAATACGTACAGAAACTATTGACAAACACTAAATAGATAAATAAAATAGCAATTTACTATCAATAGTAGAGGTAGCTTATGCATTAAACAATTTATATTATTTGTTACTCATCTGGCCCCACAGAACAGCAGTACCTATTAAGTTGGTCTTTACGTTGCCGATATACATGGTCCACAAAGAATGCAATATATTATATGTTGCAGACGCTAGAGGACATGTGTATCTAATGTTCACACAAATAAATTTTGACAACCAAAAATAAATATTTATATATATTTTAAGTCATTGGGATACAAATGAAAAAAAACTCTGTGGCCCACAGTATAAATTAGTTTCTTTTTTTAACAGTAATTAAAAACTATCCAATATTGAGCTGATTTTGGTTGGTACTCAATCTCATGGCTTGTTTATAAACAGCTGTTTTGATTGCTTTATTTACTATTTCGTTGTTATTTAGTAACCAACATGGAAACCCATAGGGCCCCATGTTAAAATTTGTCAACTTTTAAATTAGATTTTCTTTAAAAATTGCATTTTTACACGAAATACAACTATATGGGTGTACTTAAAAATCAAAAACTACACCTAAATACAAAATTTCTTTGAATTCGTTAGAGCCGTTTTCGAAATCCGTGACAGATACAAAGATATAAAGATACAAAGATAGATAGTACAAGAATTGCTCATTTAAAGTAATAGGATTTCAGCAGTGTGACGCTATGGGTTTAACGCCCAACTTGATCCTGTGAATTTGTTCCGACTAAATTTACAAAATAATGTTGAAAACAAAAATTTTTTTATCAATATGAATTCTAGCCTATGTTACTCAGGGATAATGTAGCGTTTTATTTAAAAAATTTCAATTGGTTCAGTAGTTCCAGAGATTACCCCCTGCATACAAACAAACAAATTTTACGTGTTTATAATATATAGTATGGATAGTGAATGTTGTTTTTACTTCAACAGATGGCTTTGTTCACGAAAAATAATTGTTTTAAGTTTGAAATCAGCTGATAATGGAATTAGTATAGGAAACAGCTGACTACTGTTATTATTATAGTCAATGAACAATGTAATGGCGCTTACATTTTTACTTTCTCACTATACGTATAGAAAAAGTATATTGATCGCAAAAAAAAAATCGACGTTGAGATTTTTGTGAAAATATCTGTTTTGGAAAAGTGGCTCAAAAAAGTGGTTTTTTTACAAAATGTTTGTATGTATACAAAGCTAGAGAGAATAAACGGTACCAGGTACTGGCACATACTTTCTCACAAATACATTTAAATTACTAAACAGATTCACTGTGACTTGTACGGTGGGGTAGGAGAGTTTTTTTATTAAAGTTGGAGATTTACTAATAAATATTATTATTATTATTATTATCTAGAGAGAAAACTATTCGATCGATTTCGAAAAAATGTTCACCAAACACGTCAATTAGGTCTTCATAGATGCACGTAAAATGGTTTTGAAATTTGTTTTTAAACAACCCGCTTTATGGCCAAAAAAACCCCAAAAACAGTTATTATTATTATTATTATTACTAGCTAAAAGAGAATTTTTAGAAAGATGCGGGTTTCTGTATATGGTAGGGCACATTAAAGGCTACAAATAAGCCAAACTTTATTAAAATCGTTAGAGCCGTTTTTTAATAAAAAAATAATAACTGATTTTTTGGGGTTTTTTTGGCCAAAAAGGGGGTTGTTTTTCAAAATTGTTCAAAACCCTTTTTCGTGCATCTATACAGGCGTACTGGACATGTCTGGTGCAAATTTGGTTGAAATCGATCGAATAGTTTTCTCTCTAGCTTTGTATACTTTTATTAAAGTAGGCGATTAACTAATAAATGTAATTATTATTAGCTAGAGAGAAAACTATTCGATCGATTTCGATAAAATTTGCACCAAACACGTCAATTAGTTCTTTATAGATGCAGGTAAAAAGGTTTTGAAAATTTTTGAAAAACAACCCCGTTTATGGCCAAAAAACCCACAAAAATCAGTTATTATTATTATTATTAGCTAAACAAGAATTTGTAGAAAGATGTGGGTTTTTGTATATGGTAGGGCACATTAAAGGCTACAAATTAGCCAAATTTTATCAAAATCGTTAGAGCCGTTTTTTATAAAAAAATAGTAACTGATTTTTTGGGGGTTTTTTGGACAAAAAGGGGGTTGTTTTTCAAAATTGTTCAAAACCCTTTTTCGTGCATCTATACAGGCGTACTGGACATGTCTGGTGCAAATTTAGTTGAAATCGATCGAATAGTTTTCTCTCTAGCTTTGTCTACATACAGACATACATACAGACATACAGACAGACATACAGACATACAGACATACATACAGACAGACATTTTGTAAAAACCACTTTTTTGGACTCAGGGGGTCCCAAAACGGATATTTCCACAAAAATCTCAACATCGATTTTTTTTGCGATCACTATACTTTCTCTATACTATAGTATAGTGAGAAAGTAAAACTATTCTATCGATTTCAAACAAATTTGCACCAAACATGTCAATAGCCATGTATAGATGCACGGAAAAAGGTTTTGAAAACAACCCCCTTTTTGGCCAAAACCCCCAAAAAAATCAGATATTATTTTTTCATAACGGCTCTAACGATTTTGATAAAATTTGGCTTATTTGCAGCCCTTAATGTACCCTACCATATGCAATAAACCGCATATTTCTAAAAATTCTCGTTTAGCTAATAATAATAATAATTGATTTCTGGGGCTTTTTTAGCCAAAAAGGGGGTTGTTTTTCAAAACTTTTTTCGTGCTTCTATACAGGCCTAATTGACATGTTTGGTGGAAATTTGTTTGAAATTGATCGAATAGTTTTCTCTCTAGCTAATAATAACAATAATTATTACTTACTCTCCTACTGTAATGTATCCCCTCTCCTACTTTAATACAATTATGAAGTCACAGTGAATCTGTTTAATAATTTAAATATGTTTGTGAGAAAGTATGTGCCAGTTCCTGGTACCGTTTATTTTTTGTTGTTTTTATGTTCAATAGATGCTGCAGTTTTTCAAAAAGTATATAAATAAACGGTACCAGGAACTGGCACATACTTTCTCACAAACATATTTAAATTATTAAACAGATTCGCTGTGACTTCATAATTGTAGGTGGGGTAGGAGAGGTGATTTAAAGTAGGAGATTAACTAATAAATATTATTATTATCTAGAGAGAAAACTATTTGATCGATTTCGAACAAATTTGCACCAAACACGTAAATTAGGGCTGTATAGACGCACGAAATAATGTTTTGAAAATTTTGAAAAACAACCCCCTTTATGGCCAAAAAACCCTCCAAAATCAGTTATTATTATTATTATTATTAGCTAAACGAGAATTTTTAGAAAGATGTGGTTTTTTGCATATGGAGGGTACATTAAGGGCTACGAATAAGCCAAATTTTATCAAAATCGTTAGAGCCGTTTTTTACAAAAAAATAATAACTGATTTTTTGGGGTTTTTTTGCCAAAAAGGGGGTTGTTTTCAAAAATTTTCAAAACCGTTTTTCGTGCATCTATACAGGCCTACTGGACATGCCTGGTGCAAATTTGGTTGAAATCGATCGAATAGTTTTCTCTCTAGCTTTGTATACATACAGACATACATACAGACATACATACAGACAGACATTTTGTAAAAACCACTTTTTTGGACTCAGGGGGTCCCAAAACTGATATTTCCACAAAAATCTCAACATCGATTTTTTTTTGCGAATACTATACTTTCTCTATACTATAGTATAGTGAGAAAGTAAAACACGCTTGTAATCAAATTAAAGTTTGTGTCAAAAATTCAAAGCAATCGGTGAAGAACTTTAGAAGATTATAGATTTTGAACAGACGCTGATTTACATTTTTATTTATATAGATTAAAATATCGGTAACCAAATTTGTTGATGTCAAAATAACAAGTGCGTGGTATTTTCAAAATTCCGATTTCAACTTCGGTATGGAAGTTAATAGGCCCTATGCATGTTTTTAATTTCTATATTATATACAGTTAGAAGACGAGTTACAAGATCTTATTGGCTTATAATTAAATTTGTTTAAAAAAACAAAGTTATAACGGGGCCCAAGTAGCAAAAGTTGTTGGCATTACGTTGGCCCAACGTTGACGTCCACGGTTGGCCAACTGTAAGATTTGGCACACTTTACAACGGTTGGCCAACCAACTCATTGCCAACGTTGGCCCAACGAAGTAGTCCAACGTTGGCCCACCCACTTATTGCCAACGTTGGCCCAACGAAGTAGTTCCAATGTTGGCCCAACACACTGTTTACTTACATTAAGCCAACACAAACAATTATTGCTATAAATTTACTTTTTTGTGTACTTACAGCTCTCAGTCCTTTATTTTTCTTTTTTTCCCTGGTGACGTACGTTTCGCCTTTCCTATTCAGGCATTATCAAACCTACACTTCACTAGTACTTTACATTTGTTAATGCGCGTCAAGTTTTTAAAATGAAACACTTATACAAAACATTCACAAACAACATGTAACACATAACACAACACAACACTCAATAGGGACATTTAAATTTTATTCACAATTACGCGAGCCGAACGTACGTGTGGCCGCGATCGTTTTTTGCAAGCTACTACGTTTGGCGTATGTTCCGCTCGCATAATTGTGAATAAAATTTAAATGTCTCTATTGAGTGTTGTGTTATGTGTAACATGTTGTTTGTGAATGTTTTGTATAAGTGTTTCATTTTAAAAACTTGACGCGCATTAACAAATGTAAAGTACTAGTGAAGTGTAATGCCTGAATAGAAAAGGCGAAACGTACGTCACCAGGGAATAAAAAAGAAAAATAAAGGACTGAGAGCTGTAAGTACACAAAAAAGTAAATTTATAGTAAAATTAACCAGTTTAGTAAGGCAATCAGAAATAAACAATTATTATTGTCCCAACCAAAGCCCAACAATCGAATCATCTCTCTTAAAACATAAGCTATACCTGACAATCTTCCCCGTAGGAAAGATAGGTTCCTTTAGTTGGTAATATATAAAGAAGGTAGAAACGATACAAGGTTGTAATATGTGAAAAAGAGAAGGAAAGATTAGTAATATAGAAGGTCCGGGAGGTGCTGGTATGTGATAGGGAATAAAGAAAATTTACTTAGGCCTATAAACAGTTATTTTTCATTAGAACAACTTAAATTTACTAAAGTAACGACAGTTTACAAAACATAGTTACAACATTGCAATATTTTGGTAGTTCTTTACTCATTATTTCACTTCTTAATTTGTATAGGCTATTTAACTGAAAAAAGCGCACTATTACTAAAAGTTGTGCCATTGTCTGGCAGAACTTTATTATACGATTTTATTTACATTTTTCACTTCACAACACTAATTATCACTACACAACTCAACTTGTCACATTTTCACTGATCTACACATCGTACCTCTCCTGAAACAGAAAAAATAACAGATTTTTTTAAACACAGAGGAAACAAGATAGTACATATCAATATACTAGGGAGGGAGACCCTTAGATATATTATAAAGATGGATAAAGGTGTATTATTAGCTATACATTCTTTTTAATAAAGATATGGCAGGATTAATAAAACCGTAGTTAATTTAAATGTGTACGTTCAATTGCTTAAGTTTATGATATAACAAGAGTTAAGTTACACTAAAGATCCAGCATTATTTTTATTTATATCTACTCCTATAAATTAACATAACCTACAAATCAGAAATACAAATTAATGCTATGAAATCAGCTGTTAAATGGAAGTTTAGAGGTGTAAGTAATTAATATGGTAATAAGATACAAACACTGGGTCAACTTCAAATTTTAAGATATTTTAGTTAGACAGCATATTAAAGAAGAGTTAACTCAAATATTATTGTCTAACTAAACTGTCATAAAATTTGAAGCTAACCCAGTCTTTGTAAACTATTCACCATTAATATCAGATTATTTATTCTACCAACAATACGCATCTTCAATCAGTTGAGCTATATATTTTAAATAAATAAACAATATTTTTTAAACTATCTCTAAGCTTACACCCAATTTTCTTTTAAATTATTTGTAAATTTTAATATTTTTTCTACATACTTTAGGGGATATTTCACCTATGATTCATAAATAATTTCAATATTTATTCTAAAATACAAAATAGTAACACACAGTAAATGGAGAACAATTTTTGATAATTTATAATAACAATGTCTTGTTTTTAGACTTGATGAATTTAAATCAAGCAAAAACTTTGCCTCCGTCGTTTTACGGACATTTCAGTTTTTAAATTCATAGTAACTTATGAGAATGTTAGCCGACATTACTGTACCTACAAACATTAATGTATAAACATACATTACATTATAACCCTCTTCAAAATTAAAATTAGTACCTAAACTGTAAAGTAGGTTAGGCCTAAACTGTTTCAATAAATTTTAAACCATACCGTAAAACTCAAATGGAAAATATAAGCTTATAGGTACCATTTTAAAACCTTAACCTAAAAATAACTATAATTCCAAATCGAAACTAAAATATAGCTGAAACACTTTTTGAAGATTCAGCTCTAAATCTTGTCTTGTTTTAATTCTAGGCCTAAGCCTAAATGATGGTAATTATGATTGTCAAAAAACACAAGTATAGAATCATGCTCTATGACATTTAAATGAAAACACTAATACAATTATTAATAATAGGTAAGGCCTATGGTTTCCCGGCATCAGTGAAGTGTATAAATACTATATTTATTAAGAAAAAAGTTCAGGTTTGTGTATTTGTAGTAGTAAATTAAATTTCTGTATTAAACTTTGGGTAAAGTCTAGACATAACCTAACCAAGAACCAATTAATTATGTAATTAACAAGATACCTAGTAGGCTTGCAGTTGTCGAAGTATCTAATAGGTTTTGGCGTAAGTTTACTATTCGACCCTAGCCTAATATTTTTGCAGACAACGACGTTGTTTTACATTCTAGCCTACTGTTAAATGTTGAATACAGGTAAACATACTGTGACTAAATAGGCCTACTATAGGTTAGAACCTTTTAGGTTTTTTTTATTATTCATGCATTTCTGTTGCCATAGGTTAGCCTAGGGTCGAATAGTAAACTTCGCCCGTATTTTTTTGAGTGTAGGCTATTTGTTTTATTAATTTTAATCTCAATAACTTGTTTATCTTATAAACAATAGAAACGATGCATTATTATTCCCCCAAGTAGGCCTAGGCCTATAAACATTAATTAGCCTACTTTGGCAAATAGCAAACTGTAAATTATGTAATTATTCTTATGCATACTACCTAGTCCAGCTTGTAAAATCTTTTTATAATTAATATTTTACCTTATAGACCTTTAAGCTAGTCTACCAAATATTAAAAATCACTTAGTTTAACCTAAAAGTTAATTTACCAGTAGGCCTAGGTAGTGTACAACAAGTAACCTACCACTTTAAAAAATAAAACTGAAATCACATGTTATAATTAATTGTGAACAATTATTTATTTTAAAACAAGACAAGAACTAACCCCTGTTAGTATTTTTTTACTAATCTAAAAGTATATAAGTGCTGTACTTACTTGCAAAGAAAAAAATCAATCACTTCCACTTCACAAGGCACAAAGGACACAGACTTAGAACACACAATGGTGATAAAGTTTTTAAGAAAACAAATCATTTTCATTTGAAAATGCCAAATGACACAGACTTAATGAACACACAAGTCACAATGATGCTTGGCTGCTTGCTGCAAATGCAAAACTAGAACCTTGAGGAAATGAGGATGAACAATGGATTTTTTGTAATGGCGGATAGAATAATGGCGGATTCGCGATGTCACCGATACACGCTAAATGTTATAAAATCATGAACTGCATTAATAACTTTATATCACTTAATCTAACAATATAACCGATTTTTAAATAAAGTTTATTACACGTAAATATTAATATAATAAGGAATTAATAAAGATAATTTTATACAGACTAACTCCCAACATTGGCCCAACAGAAAATTTCATTGTTGGCCCAACAGAAGGAATTATCGGTTGGGCCTCTGTTGGCAATATGTTGGCACCCCAACCCACCATTCCCCAACGGTGCCGACAATTCCCCAACGTTGGGCCAACGATGTGTGCTACTTGGGGGTGCTCTAGTTTGGGCGATTATCAATACATCTATTTTAAACTCGGTGAATTTTAAGAAAATATTTGAAAATTGAGACTGTTTGAAGTATAAATGAGCGTTTTGTTAACAGAAAATGAAAATGCCTAGGTACCTATCTCATCCGTAGGTGCAGGGTGTCTAAATTGGCCGATTTTACATTTACAGAATTCAACCTTGGCATAGAAGTTAAAATGCATATTTTGAACTCCCATCCGAGCCTCAAGTTGTAATCTTGAAAATTAGTAAATATAGAACCTTTTGACTTCTCAACTGGCTTCACGATTTTTGCAGTACGGACCATCTGACGCATTTGAGACTTGGTACATAATTTCAAAATATGCTTTACACTCACTAAATTGTGTTTCTTAATTTAATCTAGATATATATTTACATACTAAGATCAAGCAATAGCGATGCATTGAAGGGTCCACTAGTTTACAAAATAGGCCTAATGTTTTTTTATTTCGAATTATTGCAAAATAGTTTAACTGAACTGAAATGATTTGTTAAATACGTGAGCTCACGTCTCCCGAAAGTGTGTGGGCAGAGATCTTTATCACGTGAGTTCACGAGTGAAATCCGTGAAGTTATGCCCGTGATGTGAGGTGACAACAATGTAATTAATTCTAGTCCATTGAAATACCATTCAATACAAAACATCCCACACTTTTAGCCCGTGACGTGAGATGACATGAGTTCAGTGTGTTTTCACCTTTACATTCCTTAAAACTTACCGTACGGTAACTGAATATTCAATAATAAGTTCGATTCAAATTTGTTCAGTTCTCAATCGGAGGAAATAGTGTAAATTATTAACAATGGTTCGTTTTCGGTTCAGTTCTTCGTTTTAAGGAGAGCGTGCCTATAACAGCACAATTTTAGATTAAGCCTGGTCTGAATCAACACAATGTCATGTCTCTTGAATGAATTTACATCCATTATTCATTACTAACTATTAATATTATAGATATACATTAACTTAGTTGTTAAACTATTGCAACTGGAGACATAAAAATGAATATTCATTAATATTGCCTCAATTTAAACTAATAAAAAAATGTAGAAACAATAAATCTTATCTTATATAATAATTCAGCATAGACTTAAACGTTTGGTGACCCTATTGATAACTATTTCTGGAGATCTACCGGGCTGATTTTCGTGCGGTTTGTTTTAAATGAAAGAAAATGTAGCCTAATTATTATCAAAAGATTATGAAAAATCTATTTTATTTTATCGTTATATTTAATCGTGCACTTTTCTGTTGTTGTTTGTTTTAAGTTACAAACCTATTGATACATATTTCCAGATATTAATTTTGCTCTAATACTTTTTTACTATCAACTTATCTAAACAGCCGACCTCGGGAGATGTCTTTTCAACACATCGCTTGTTT
>JAGFPH010025188.1:0-10993 GCA_018207615.1 Philaenus spumarius
TTGTTACTGCAAATAAGTTAACAAAACTTTGTATGTTTCTTGTGTTGTTTATTTACAAAATAATTCTTATCTAGAGAACGGTTTGACTGATTGAGTTCAAACTTGGCATGAAGTTTAACTTAACAATGATATATCTCAAGAAAAATAATCGATTAAATCCAATCACGATTTTCAAAATGATGGCGAACCAAAATTTCTTAAAAACCGTACATTTTAACAAAAAATTTCAAGACACCTTTATTGTAGCCCTTTTGATTCACTTTCGGATGGTGTAACTGTCAAAACAATCGGATGAAGGATAATAGTTAAGTTAAAGATATTGACAGCAAATGTACATACAATTTGCTGTGTTTACTGTGTTGTTATAGGATGCTGGGTTGAATAAACCAATTATTTTACATAACTTAACTGTCCTTTATCCGATTGTTTAGATGACAGTTACACCATCCGATAGGGAATCAAAAGGGCTACAAAAAAGGTGTTTGAAATTTTCAAACAGCCGCCATTTTGAAACTCATGATTGGATTTAATCGCTTATTTTTCTTGAGATATACCATTGTTAGGTTAAACTACATGCCAAGTTAGAACTCAATCAGTCAAACCGTTCTTTAGATAAGAATTATTTTGTACAAAAAACAAAATGGTGGATATCTATAAAAGAAAGCGTTTTCGGGTCTGTGTTTATATGAACTTCTTTACTTATGGGACACCCTTTGGTATAAGCGACATAGATATAATTGACACAGCTCCAACATTTAATGTAGTGGTTCAGGAACATGATTCATTGAGTAAAAATGATTTGTTATCTAACCAATTGTTATCACTTATCCAACTCAATCAACTTGTAGGCCTAATATTGTTATAGGCCTATTCTATTTAATACAAAAATGTATGAAAATATATTTAATTTTTTTTATTTTACATAAAATAAACTTTAGCTCAAAGTCTTCTACAGGGTGAGTCACTACTGGCTACACTAATTTTAACAGTTGATTCTACTTATCAAAAAGAACAAACAAATGTATATAAACCCTAATTAAAAACACCAAACTAATTACTATATCTGTAATTTCTTTACCAGCTGAATCTGTTGAATAAATCAGCTGATTGGAAATTAAAAAAGTTATAATCAACTGTTTTTTGGTACGAAAAATAAATTCAATATTTTTTTTACCGGATTTGTTTTTAGAAACTAAACAATAAATCCTAATGCTGTACCTAAACAACATTTTTATGAAATTTCAACACTTTTTCTATGTATGAGATCTTAATATTTATTAAGATAAATAAATAAGGAAGTTTTTTATGTAATTGAACGTAAGAAATATGAAAAATTTAACTGATTTAATTGAGCCTTAAAGTTTAAAGAGAAAAGTCTGTAACAGTAATTTTTAACTTTAAAGTTATTTAAAAAACGTATAAGGAGTTATTATTTGGGTACCGGTACTATATTTAATTTATAGGAAATTTAATGCTCTTTCAAATGGTATTACTTTCCATGTCATAACTACATTACTAGTGTGGTTTTTATCGTCAAACTAATAGTACCAAAAGTCGTGTAATTTGAAAAAAATCACAAAATACGCCATGACAGCTAAACGGTTAAGGTCAGATAAGGGCTTATATACATTTTTTTGTTCCTTTTGATAAGTAGAATTAACTGTTAAAATTAATGCAGTCAGTAGTGACTCACCCTGTAGAAGACTTTGAGCTAAAGTTTATTTTATGTAAAATAAAAAAAATTAAATATATTTTCATACATTTTTGTATTAAATAGAATGTATAAAATCGTAAAAAGAATAACAAATTAATCATGAAAAAAATGGATATACTTGAGTTTAACTGGGTATAGTCTCATGCTGTATTGTTCACTAAGTGACAACATGTTTACTCAAATCTAATCTATGTTAAACAGAAACTTTCACTACTTGCTAATCACAGCTGAAACCATAACTGTGATACAAGAAATATACAGGATGGTTTCCTCAACAATTTAATTGTTGTATTTCATTGTTCTTGATATGTCACTAAATTCTAATTTGTCTTTTCAGAGAGAGAATATTCTCACAGTGCCGAACTTGTTGTGCGTTACAAGAATCGCAATGTCACCATTTTTGGGTTATCTTGTAATCAATCAAAACTTCGAACTTGCTCTTGGGCTCGTAGTGTTTGCTGGAGTTACAGACTTGGTAAGTGTAAGAGTGGAATCATTTTAATTTCCTTGGAATCTAGTTAGCCGTCTCTTAACAATCTTGATTCTCCTGTTTAGTCAGAAGTTTAGTCGGTGTGCAGAATATGTCCGAATGCCCGAACGAGGTTCAAGGGAAATTGAGGCTGGGCTGGGGAAATTTTAACCGGGAATAATCCATACAAAATAAGGGGAAAATAAATGGAACCAGATCAGCCTAATCGGTTTGTTTACAATCTATATATATAAAAGCAAAATACCACTCACTCACTCACTGACTCACTCATCACGATTTCTCAAAAACTACCGAACGGATTGAAATGAAATTTGGTATGTAGCTTCCTCTAGGGCCATAGGTGCTCACTAAGAAAGGGTTTGAAAAAATTCTTAATTTTAGGGGGGTTTGGGGGGGGGATCAAAGTTATTAAATCACGATTTCTTCAAAACTACCGAACGGATTGGAATGAAATTTGGTATGTAGCTTCCTCTAGGGCCATAGTGGCTCACTTCGAAAGGTTTTTAAAAAACTCAAAATTTTATTGGGGTTTGGGGGGTGTCAATGTTACTAAATCACGATTTCTCTAATAAAACTACTGAACGGATATATATATATATATATATATATACGTACATAAAGTGTGTAGAATGCTTTCTGCTGCAAGTCGGGCATGGTTCCTATTTAATCTTTACCTGACGAAATATCGTACAACCGAGGCGCCAATACTATATTTTTGATGAATGTCAGTATTGTGATTCTTGACTAGCTGCAAACAGCCGGTGTTATAATACTTTCTTTAAGTATTATTACGAGAATTATTATTAATTATGGTACAGAAATGCAAATTTTGTTAGCTTCATACAGATGATATCATTCCAGCGATAACATCTAAATCACGTTAAGCCATATTATGTAAATGTATTTGTTACATAGGAATTACTGATATTTTTCATTTTTCAAGTTAAACTAGTTACCGAAATTCGGAATCTGTCTTTATCAGTAAAATACGTTCGATATTTTTACTGATTTTTTGGTTTACATTTTCATTGAGTAGGGGGGGGGGGGGGGGTTATAGGTACCATCTCGATTCATACCCATCAGTTTATGAGTAGCAACTACCTAATATTATAATGCATTATGCAATATTAGCTATATGAATGCGGATAATATCGCAAGATGCAATTGGGGAAATTTTGTTTGCTAAAAGGGCCAAAAGTAGTTTTTAAGGAGAAGCCAAAAACATAAGATTTTGTGAAGGATTAAGAGAAAAACTTAAAAGTTATAGTATGATTTATTAGTTTAGTAGTTTTATTTTATTATAGAGTAAAAACGCAAAATATTAAGAAAAATATAAAAACTTTAAGAATTATGCTTGAAAATTAAAAGACTTTCTTGGTGTGGTAAATTCGAAAACATTGATAAATACAAAGGCCTACATTACATTCAACACCATTAAGAAGCAGCTAGTACACAAAGACCTCACCGTACGACTTTTATACGTTGTTTGAACATCTGTCATCAACTTCGTTTTTCATGTGTGACAAATTTGTAGTTTTGTCACTTAATTTCTCTGTATTATAGTTTTAAAAAATTAACAAAAACCGTATTTGTTGATTTTAAAAAGTTATCTGTTTGTCTAAATTACGCTTTATTAGTGTTAAGAGCGTTTTTATTGGTTCAAAACATTTCCATACAAAAATATCTTCCGCTCAGTTAGGGTGTTTAAAAAAATTTATACCCTTGTAACTTTTATACTATATTAGTCGTATAAAAAAAACACCAAGACAAAAAAGTATTAAAATAACTTGTAAAATCATCATAAAATACAGGATGCTCCATAAAAAAATCAAAAGTTGACCGCCATATTTGAATGTTGTGGCCATTTAAAAATATTTTAACTACATATTTTTTAATTTCTCAAAAAACAAGGAAAGTTTGCGGTCAGATTTATAGTTTACAAGATGCCAATGGTGGCCCATTTAAAAAAGAAATCCTGGCTATCCAAAATGTGTAATAAGAAAACTCAAATTTATATATTTTATAAATACTATTCATTCTGTTCTACTATAATGGTTTTGACTTATTTTCCAGTTAGATGGATGGATTGCTAGAACCTTTAAGAACCAGTCTTCAAAACTGGGAAGCTTCTTGGATCCCATGGCAGACAAAGTGATAATAGCGACAATGTTTCTCTCTCTGACATATGCAGAAATAATTCCAGGTACAGTATGCCTATCTGTACAGTAATTGTCTACTTAGCTAAATTCCGGATACCTTTATAAGATAACAAGATTGGTGTCTACGAATTTTAAATGTTGAAATTTTGTCCGAGATAGAGTTTGTGATGAAATCTAAAACTAATACTCCTTGAATAGGTTATGTCGGTTTTACCAGGCTAAGCACTAACATGTACAAACGTAACGCATAACAATAAAACTGGACAAATTCCAAGTACGACTCTTCGTAAATATGAATAAAAATGTTTTTGGCCTCATTATATAGGATAGTAATATGCTGCGGTATTGGGAGACTTAATAGTTTGGCAATTGTGACATAGGTAGGCTTGGAAGAAAAATTCAATTCATCGTTCAACAAGTTGTTTGGGTTGTTTTTATATTCTGTGTAAATCTGAAATTCCTTTAATATATAGTAAATTAATTTTTCAGTATCCAGGTCTCTAAATTGTAATATAATAGTACAGTACCATATATTGTTCCACCAGTGAACTCTTTTTGTTTATTTATATGAAGCATTTCGGGATTTCTATCCTATCATCAGAATATCTCGTGAATGGTGATTGTCAAAACATTAAGTGCAAAATACATAAAACAACAACACTTCTAAAATACGGTCAATAGGTCTTAAGTCTCATTCTTACCAAGTCTGCCATAACTGTGCAAATGTATCGAGTTATATCAGCGAACAGACATTTGTTCGAATCATCACGAGTCCAGTTTAAATGATCACACCATTGCAGCTGCCTTCGCTTTAGCTTCGGAAGCTTTTTGGCCTCTAAGCCTGTTCGTTAAGTCTCCTCCGTACAGTTTGCGTTGAAATCAATGTACCTATTACTCGCCTAAGTTCAACTGGAAGGATTCTGACTGTAACAATGTGCCTGGATGACTAACAACCGATCTAGGGCTACTGTAGTTCTTTGTCCAGTCCTCTGGCGCACTAACACTCGCATGAAAACGATTAGCAACTGAACGCATAGATTCACCAATGTTTAGCAATCCCATGGCTTGAATAAGAGATTCGTAGTTTAAACTATTCATTTGAAATTAAATATTGGTAAAACTGGACTGGAATTGCACTTGAAAAAACTTCGGTTTGTCTAAACGATAACGAATTAAGATAAATTCTACGCTCTTATTAGTCAGATAGTAATGACCCAATCAGGCCACCTTAATTCTTTCAAAATGCAAGGTACAAAGTTGTACTTTTAATAGGGTTTTCTTTTAACTGAAGCGTCCACTCGAGAGAAAGTCTTGAGATTGGTCTCAGGTTGTCGTCCATTTGAGATCACTTACACTCTCAAGGCAGTTGTGGGGGACTCGACGGTCTTGGCTCGGCAGTCTTGTGACCAGGAAAGTTTTGCGTCGACGTAAGAGTCAACTCGCAGTCAGTTGTGCGACTTGATCGCAAGTATTTTATTTTATTTTTTTTTTACAAATGGATTCACGTCAGGCCCTAGCTTTTCTAATTGCGTATAAAATTGTGAAAAGTAAAAAAGGAGTGTTTGGTAAGATAATGGTTGAATCGATAAAATTAATTTATAGCTTGTTCATCATTCATAAATGAGTTGGGTTGGCAATTGGAAGATGCACGACGGTTTAGTTAGACATATTATTGGATGTCTGCAGTGAAATTTTAACTGCTTTTAAATTTAGTAGTACACCAGATTATCAAGCAAGATACAAAATGACATGATGCAATTCAGTCCACTCTCGTTTATTTGGCACAACCTTGTTAACCTCCTCTCTCATTTTGAAAAATTGTAGTATTTATTCAAAAATAAAATTAGTTAAAAAATTTTTAAAATTAAAAACTTGCACCACTTGAGAAACTTTCAGCTCTTCCAACAGAGGCAGAAGACTGAAGACTAGTTTTTAAGAACTTGTAACACCTGCACCTACTTGTCTCCAAGACTGCTCTCAGGCTCATTTCGATCTGTGAGTCTAGTCTCGAGACTATTTTGTTTTAAGTGGCCTCAGTCTACAAGATACTAACCTCTATGCTGCTTTAAATTACATTAAAAACAAAATACTGCAATGCACAATATCAAACCAGTTCAAAATGGTTTTACTACATTCTTTTGTCTGAAACTTTTTTTATAACTGCAATTAATTCTAAGGGCAAGGGACAAATAAATTTGTTTAGTGCTTGGCCAACGGTAGTAAATGGGAACTTCGAAATTGGCGTACCAACAGGCTGAGCCGAAAGGATTTTTTTCAAGAGGGGAATTTTGTCTTCAGAAGGTGAATGTTTTGAATGTTCAATCTCAAACTGTTACAAATAAAGGGTTCTTTAACTGAAGTATTGATTCTCTTTATTATTTTTTCATGAGTTGATTCTCTTTATTATTTTTTCATGAGTTTTATACTTAATGAATATATTTTGTATTTTTGAAAATGTTTTTAATACAGTAAGATTTGAATGATTATTGCAATGTGCACTTATTTATTAGTAAAAAAAAAACTTATTGTCTGTAGATTAAGATCTAAATATTTTTACTAGTTAAACAATTCATTTTCTTCAATCATAATGTTTTCATTAAACAGTATGGGTCAAAATAATCAGTACTGAGATATGATTGTAAAATATTGTAATTATTAAACTTTGTTACTGTAATAGTTTAAAGTAGTTTTGGTTTTTAATAATGTTTATATTTTATGAACCCCCACAACTACTGCCCCAAGGTCGTGAAAGAGGTGCTCAAGGTCTCAAAATAAAGGTCATGCCAAAACTACAATTTCTGAAAATTTTATAAAAATTGCATGTAACAGTTTTTTTATTCCACTTTTTTTTAAACCATTGTTTTCTCTTTATACCCCTCTTGGGAGGTGCTAAAAACAACCTTTGTGCCAAATTACAAGTAATTTCTAGCATCAATTTAAATTTAGTTTGGTTTTTTTCTTATTTTTTATATGTTTTTTCTTTTTTTAACATGGAATTTACAGCACTTACAATACTAGGTCATATGGCGTCTTTAGCAAAAAAAAGCAGTTTTTGCTAAAACATTTAACAGCAAACTGATTGCGTTGTGACTTGAGGAATAGTTTGTTGATGAAAATAATACCTTCGGAAGCAATGATTTTTTACTGTAGAATTATTGAAACATAAAAAACCGTGAAAAGTTCTTTTTTGTTTTCTGCTTATATTTTGTAAATCATTGGATGCAAACGCTATACTTTCATTGGAAAATTTGTAGTAAATTTAAAAACCTTTAAAATAAGACTTTGTAAGTCTTAATCGACACATTTTTGACTGAGAAATAAAAAATTAAAAAATAAATGGAGGGGGAACGATCATTAGATCGTTTCATCTGACAATGATCTAAAAAATATAAGCGAAAAACAAAAAAAAGACCAATTTTTCTAGGTTTTCGTTGTTTAAAAAATTCCACAATAAAAAAATCGTTGTTTCTGAAGGTGTTTTTTTCACCTACGAACTGTTCCTCAAGACGTAATCCAATAGGTTGGCTGTAAAATGTTTTAGCATAAAAAAAATCTATTGACTGGTCTATGGGGGAAAGATTTCATTAGGGTATATTTAATGCTAATGTAAAACTGGTATTACCTGTACTAAGCATTGAAGTACATGTACAGGATTTCATATTAAGGTTAGGCATATATTGACATGTATTGCTTTCAGTACGGAGGCATTAAATGTAGTGCATCTTTACAGTGCCTTTGACGTGCTTAATCATCGCAAGAGATGTGCTCCTGGTGGCAGCAGGGTTTTACATTAGATACCAGTCTCTACCACCTCCGGTAAGTAAATACTTGGCTTATTTCTAACTTCTCTCTGTTATTTAAAAATATAATTTTTATGACTCGCAAATTGTAAAGACCTACTTTATATGTGTTAACCCTTAAAATGCTAAGCTGAAATATGGGCTACCTCTTAGAGCAGGGGTCTCCAAACTATCTTACCCAAGGGCCGTATTGAAATTTCGAGGTGGTATGGCGGGCCAACAGGGTCTGGGCGACTTGTCCCCTGGAAAATTTAACACTTGGAAACAGTGTTTTTCAGTCTATTTTTACAAATAAATAAATTTTTAAACATAAGTTTTAAGTGTCTCTGAGTCTAACTTATATATGTTTTTCACCTCTTTTTTATACCAACATAATAATTAATTTTTATTGGTTAAAGTTAAATAAAAAGTAATAAGCATTTTAAATACAAAGGTTAAAAAACAAAACACTCAGGTGAATCATACTTATTTATTTAAACTTAAAATATGTAACACAAACATTTTTGAAAAGAAAATCCTGTCTTTATTTTTAGTTAGATGTGTGCAGCTATTTTTATTCACAATGTCTGTCCATTTTGTATTGAAATTTGTAGTTAAAATAGCGAGCAAAGCTATTAGGTGCTCATCCGACAACATTGACCTGTATTTTAATTTCACATGTGTCATCTTTTAAAAGGTTTGCTCACAAATATATGTGGAACCAAATACAGTTATCATTTCTCTCGCAAAACTATTCATTCCTTTAAACTCATCGCTTAACGACCTGGAATAAGAACCTAAATTAAATTTAGGTATTAAAAAAAAGAAGAATTATTACAACTTAGTTACTTAGTTACATACCTGTAAAAAGGACGAAGATCTTCATTGTTGTAACACTCGGAGAAGTATTCTTTTAAGTTTTCATTTGACTTAAGATCAATAAACTCGAGCTGAAGTTCTGTAGGAGCATCTTCAACTTGATATTTAAATGGATTTTGGAATAGGTTGATCTTTTCTGATGTAGTTGCTTCATCAAAGTCTGAAAAGAGAGTTTCAAACTCCTCACGTAGTTTTGAAATAGCTTGTGCTGCATATTGAGATGTAAACTGCACACTTGTTTCACTAGCAAATTTTTTGCGTTTCAAAATGGTCCAAAACTGTTTTTCCTACTTGTATTTCAAAAAGTACTAGTTTCAATCTGAAAGATTTCACGTGTTGAAACAAATCGTTTACGAACGAACTCTTGCCTTGAAGTATCAAATTTAAAATATTAAGATGTGTGGTAATATCAACAAGAAATGCAAGTTTCCATAGCCACTGATCACTCGAAAGCTTTTCTACTGGCTTGCTCTGTTCAATCATAAAAATGTCAATTTCTTGGCGTAGCTCAAAAAACCTCATAAGCACCTTTCTTCTGCTTAGCCAACGCACCCCACAATGATATGGGATGTCTGGGTTCTGGCTTTCTATTTCTGACAAAAAGTTCTTAAACTGTCTGTAATTAAGAGAATGTGATCTGATGTAATTTACAGTTTTTACCACTACTTCCATTATTTCTGACACGTCAAGGGTTTTCCCACTCAGTGCTTAGAAACACTTTTAACAGCATTGCACACTCTCAATATCTAAAACAAAACTGTTTTTTTATTGGTGTCTGCGGGCCAGACCAAATCCTTTCGCGGGCCGCATTTGGCCCGCGGGCCGTAGTTTGGAGACAACAAAGTGTAACAACACGGTCCACTTGTATAACAACAACAAAGTGTATAACTTCATATTCTTTTTTATTTTGAATTCTTTATAATAGTAAACACCAAAAAAATGTGCAAATGATTGATAAAAAAAATGTTTACAAGTTTAAACAAAATCTACTCTTTGTAGAATTTACTTTTTTTTTATTACTCCTATATTAATTTCTATTAAGAGGAAAAATGGTAGCCTATTTTGATTATTAAATACAAACTGACATTAAAGTGTTACAAAAATAAAAGGAAATTTAATTTAAAATCTAAATAACATAATGTTTGAAATAAAAAAATTTAAATCAAAGTTAAAAAAATCATGTAAGATGAGAATTTATTTAATTATTATTAACTATTCATTTAATTTTCATTAATATACATGAATATTTTCTTATTGGATACATTTGTGGGATATTTACATCCATGCTGGACAAAATCTAATTCAAAATAATTCAACCACGCAGTTGAACCGCTGACGTGAGTTGTATTTCCAAAATTAAGTTTATTTGTTTTAGGATTACTATTTGAGAAATTGGTCTACTTGCGAAGACGTTGAATAGCTGCCTGCGTGTACGAAACGTATAAGTAGAATTTGTTTGCACCTCAGCCCCGCAACCCCGGCTTACGCGCAGCTCCGTTCCGCTCGCGGCGGGAATACTCGCTTTGCGTTTGCACCTCGATCTTGCGGCCTTGGATTATCGACTGCGCTTTGCAAGATTGCATCTCGCACCAGATACTTTCATTGTGTTTTACGATTGATCGATTTTGTATGAACCAGATGCGCTATTATAGGGTTGTGTAAAAAAAACAAAATGTGCAGAATAATCTCCTGCACTTATTTTTTTACCTAAAACCCCAAAAATGTTTCATTCTAATGCAAAAAATCTAAAAAACATTTACTTCTGGTCAAAAAAAGTGCTGTTGTTGGTTGTTGGTTTTTTATAGGTAACGAACTCGTCTGAGCTACTTAGAAAACCAAATTGTGTATCAAATCGAGAAAAAATACGGTTTAAAATGCGCCTGTTGTAGTCTGAACTCATATGTATATTAAATTTTGAATGACACCTGTGACACTTACGTCCATGTCACAGAGAAAATAATAAGGTAAGAAA
>JAGFPH010025189.1:0-10993 GCA_018207615.1 Philaenus spumarius
TCGTCCATTAACCCTTCTATTTCTCTTAAAAATTGTTTCGGCCTCTCTTTACTATTTCCCCAAAATTCAATTTTATTTATTTCGCTGTCAAACCGCGGCATTACAATTCCTACATTCCTACTCCCACTTCCCTGGCTTATCACGTTTCCTATTTTCGTTTCAACGCTCTGCACCCGACTTTCCATTGTCCGGAACCCTTTGTCTACGTTGTCCTTTATGGTGGTTGTGGTTTCCTCCAGAAAATGGATAGCGCCTTCAATTTCCCTAATCTTCTCTTCTCCCTTGGTGTGTTGTTCCTTACACCTCACGCTTTCTTCCTCCAGGCTTCGTTCCAGGTCTCCCAGCTTTCCAGAAATAACTTTGTATAACTCTTTCTGCTCCTTCTCTCGCTGTAGCCTTTCTGCTGCCTTTTCTTCCCGGATTTTTTCATCCTTGAGCCGTCTTCTTTCCTCTTTCCTTTCCCGTTCTTCCTGTTCCCTCTGCTGCCTGGCCTCCTCCCGTTTCGCCCTGGCCTCCAGTTCTTCTTGTTTTTCCTTCCGCCTGGCCTCCAGTTCTTCTTTATCTTTCTTCGCCCTTTCTTCTTTATCCTTTTTGTATTGTTCGAAGAACTCTTTCATCGCCTTATCCGCCATATTTACTTTTTAATTGTTTAAAATTTGTTTTAATTATATTTAATTGTTTATATTTTTTAAATTTGTGTTTATCTGTCGCGTCGGAAAACTCCCAATTATTTTTAATTAATTTTACACCTATTTTTTAGGCCTACGCCCCCCAAGCTTCCGATTTTACCGCGACAAATTTAATATACTGGTTAATTATTATTAGTTGTTTAATTTTCACTCCCCCTCTGAACCTTAATACGACACGAAACCGGGAAATATTTCAGACACGGGAAATAGCAGTAGTATGGCTTAATATTAAACACAATTCTAAAGCTAACATACACAGTTTTAAGCACAAATAATTTTACGTTAGTTCTTTGACCTATTTTTACTTTTGGTTAACTTTTTAACCACAAGTGAAATCGGCCAACACCGAAGGGCGCCAATTCTACAACGAATCTTCTATTTTGGAAAATTCTTCGTTGGAGAATAAGTTATTTCCACCTACTGGAAGTCTTATAGGCAATCTCACTTTGTTTGGCCTAGGTGAAATAACTATGTGTCGAATATTCAGTTCACTGACTATTCTGACAAAAAACTTTACTTTATACTTCCAGTAATTTATTTTTAATTTTAGCTCAGTAAGAACACAAGTTAATAATTTTACTTTTTGTAAACCTCTGAAGAGTGAGTACACTGGAACTAACCTTGTAAATTGCTTATTTGTGCTTGCAATTATTTTATGAAATTTCACTTTATCAATTCTTAATCTAAAATTCATAAACTATTGGGATATTTGAATACTAGGTGTTTTTGTAAATAATAACCTTTTATAAAACAAAATAAAATTTTAATAATTTCCTTTTTCTAATTTTAAACATAAAACAAAATTCTTGTATTTAATATTTTCCAAACAAAACCAAATAATAACTTTCTTCTCAAATAAAATAATAACTTTTTAAAACTATAAGGCAGAACTAATCTCTTAATTTATTATAAGTTATTTTAATATTATATTACTCAATTGAATTTAATTTATACTTTAATGAAAATTTGAATTTACGATTTAATGAATTTACTTCTTTAATTAATTACTAATTTCTTAATCTAACATCCTAAGTAACCCAGTATTTAAAATAAATTTATTTGAATTTACTTCAGGCAATTTATAGGGGACTAACGTATTTTACGCTTCTACCGACCTTTTCACACTTGTCCAGGCGTCGCGACGTTGTGGTGAAATCCGCGAACGCTGTCCAGTGATGACAAGCTACAGATGTTCTGCGTGCTGATAGAGTTGTCTTGTGGGTGAAGGTGGAGTCCTGTAGGGTTGTCTGGATGTATGATGGATGGCTTCTTAAAGATGGATGGGGTGATGCCGTGTCTGCTATCCCGGTTCGTCTATTCCCTCGTAGCTACAGTTGCATGTCCTGGTGGCTGCCTGGTGGTGTCCTGGAGTCCTGTCTGGAAGCTATACGAATCACTCCATGTATCAGCTGTCCTGTAGGCTATGTTTTTCTTCCAGAAAATCCCAAGTTAGGCCAACTTGTATAGACTAAGTTGCCACTGAAGTCCTTGTAGAGTTAATGCGGTGTCTATTGCTGCATCCCAGATGATAACCGCAATGCCGTATCTTCTTACTTGTTATAAAAATTTAAGTTTAACGAAGAAAATACTCAGCTTCTAGCACGCTAAAGTATTTTATAAAAAACAAGTATCTGCTCTCGATGCGTTAACTTACATCGTAAAAATATTATGCCATCTTGAGTTTCCCCGAGCAATCGTTTATATAAGGTTTTTCGGCACTATTTCATTGCCAACCTAAGCTTTCTACCACTGTATTTCCATAATGCTTTAAAATCCATTTTTCCGCCAATTTCAAACTACTAGTCTATGTAACTTTTCATCCTGAATTTTATTATAATTTTTTCATAATTTTGTAACATGATTTAGCCTTTGTTTTAATTAAGTTTCTATTGTTTCTTTGTGTACGCCCATTTTAGTAAACTGGTCACCCTGTTCTCCTTCCATCAGTCTTGTCTTTGGACCTCCCCTCTACCGTCTTGCGTTCTTATCTGGCTTCCCTCAGTTTTGTGCTATGGAAATCCTTTTTCCATGTAACTCCTCCAGGGTTTATCCGATTTTCCTGAAACTGACATCATTTTCCTCAGCTCGTTGTTACCTTTCCACACGAACTCGAGTGACGTTCGTACGACTCCTGGTTCGCGTACACGACCCGCGCGCGTTTTTCCGCGGCGATTTTTCCCGGAAAAGTCTTAATTTTACACTTCTTTTGGTTTTTCTTTTTCCACTTTTCTTGTCCATTGGTTTTCATTTACTAGCCGGATTTTCATCTCATTTCTGCTTCTGGTTGTCTTGCTGTGAGGTTAGGGGCTTCAACGATTTTTCACAAACTAGGGTTTTACTTTACTCCCGAAACATATTTCAAATACTGGATTATTTTTACATAACTACTTCGTTTGCATACTATTTACTATTTTGAATTGTTAAAAGTTTGAGTTTAAATTTTTCATTAGCTGCAAAGGTGCAACTTCTATCACCTTTTTCCTTTTATAAATTTTCTAGTTTTTCTTTTAAATTATAAATTACATTTATCAATACTAAAACTTGTTTTAGTTAGAATTTAAAAAACTTTATTTTTAACTTACTCTTTTATCCTTTAAACTTTATAAATTACCATTAACTTTTTTATATGACAAAATTTCGCTAAAACTTATTTCACCTTTATTTTAGGCCTTTTTAAGAAAAGCCTAAAAAACCTTTTCTTTTTTAAATTAGAGGAATTTTGAAAATTTTCTCATTCTTTGAAAGCTCGTATCTTACGTAACTTTATGATTTTTTAATATCTAATCTTGCAGTAAATACACCCGCGGTTAGCGTAATGCATTTCCCGAAGATTTTTATTTTTTATTCAAATCTTGGATTTTGGCTTCCCGTAGGAATCTTTTAAGTAATTTTTATAAGTTCCCAATCCTTTTCAGACAGGCAGGGTCCAAAAGTTTAATTCTACCCGATAACAGACCGCCCGCGTATACATGCTGATCTCGTGACCTACATTTGGCTTTAACTCCCGGCAAGTCCATATTATTCAAACTTACAAAATTAATTGCAAATTTAAACTCAAGACCTACAACGAGTTTTGTCCGTTGTAAGCTACCCCTCTTAAGATATCTGGTTTGATCGGCTCCGCCAAAAACCCAAGATATTGAAACCTTTTAAATATAATATCATTCCTTTTTCATTTTCCTTATATCTTATTTCATTCTTATATCTAGTTCTGCCTTCCTAATCTAACAATCTACATATCACACATTCATAATATTTTTATACATTTTATACTATACTTTTCATGGTTCTTCTTACTCTCCATAATCTGAAATTATATTTACATAATATACCATGGTATACATTTCCTTTTTGAAATGCTCACTGGATGAGTTCACTTCCACTGAAACCACATGTTTATACTTTACACTACTTATATAAATACAGGGACACATTTTAATTTGCCTGATAACAAACTAACAATATTCTACTGGGTTACGTTTTTATACTACTGTTATTTCCCCGCATTCATACTTCCCGAATTTTTATAATCCGCGTTTTATACGTTTTACATTATTTTACCCTTTATGGTTTGACAATTTTTATTTATTTGCCTAAGTGGCTTCAACTATAATAATTGAGAGTTTTTTTTTTTTCTTTCTTTTTTCTTTTTAAGTGTACTAAATAGTTTTCCTTTGCTTTTCCCTAGTATCCTCCTTTATAATTTTCCATTACAGTTTCCTTTCCTTAATTGATTCCTAGGTTTTAGCTTACTTCCTTCCTTCCAGAATCTTAACTACTTAGACTCTCCTAACTAATTTTACGCATAATTACCTTTTTTCCAAGTAATATGCAACCCCTATATACCCCTTTCTCGTATATTAGGACATTCCAGGCTCCTGAATTGTTTGTAGATTTCAATCAAACGTTTTATTCCTGGATCTGTACGTACAATTTACTTTAAACAACAAGCAATGCCTTTGCGTGTATTCGAAAAGTGCTTAGGCCTTACCCTGTATCTATCAATGAGTCGAGTTATTTATTTAGGCCTACGTCATTCATTGCAGCGTACTGTGTTCTCTCTTCCCACTGCCTGACCTTGATCTTGTTTCCGCTCAGCTGTTTTCAAACATCCCCTCCTGGCTAATTTGTTCTCTGCCCTTTACAATCTCATCGCACCGCTTGTGTTTACATACAATCAAAATATTTACATTTGGGATTCCCCAGTATGGCTAATCACTTTATGCATTAGGCCTACCTTTTCTTCAAAACAATAATATTTACAGTGTTAATTTATTCTTGGATGACAACTTTACTTATTGAATATATGGTTTGAGATCTCGAACATCGTATTTTCCCTTTATTCTTCCTGTAACCCGGTCTTCTATAATATAGGTTTTATTTCCTACTCTTTCATTTATTCGGAAAGGTCCTGTGTATAAAAGAAACAGTTTTCTGGTCTCGCCTTTAAATTTACTCGCCATAATGCTAGTGTTCTGTGTTACTAACACTAAATCCCCTACATTGAAGTTTGTAAATCTGCGACCATGGTTTTGTTTAGCAGCTCGTTGGTTTCCGGCCCTTATGATCCTGGCCTGGCACTTCTGGTGTTTTTCACGTACCGTTTCTTCTCCTGGATTTGGTTGTCCCCTAGGAAAGACTTCATCCCACACGTACCTCGCCTCCTGGCCAAACTGTATTTCCTGAGGGGTGTATCCTGTGGTGTCGTGTGGCGTTGTGTTTAGAACATCCTGTATATATTCTAGGTATTGTTTCCAATTTGCCTGTCGGTTGTAGCAATATGTTCTAAGCATTCGCACAATTTCTCGGTTCACCCTCTCCGCCAGATTTACTTGTGGATGTCTTATAGGGATAAGTACATGCCGAACTCTTTCTTCTTGGATCCACTCCTTCCAATTCCCTGAAGTAAACGCCTTGCCATAATCTGTTAGGATACTTTCGGGTTTACCAACTTCTGCAAAGTACTGCCTCATTTTATCTATACTATTTTCGGTCGTAGGATTTCTTACTGTGTATAGTTTTACATATTTAGAGAAAATATCCACTACCACTAATATATGTTGTACATTTCCTAAACCTCTTGGTAGTGGTCCTAAGAAATCAATCGCCACTACTCGGCCTATATTATTTGTTATGATTGGCCTACTTTGACCTATTAAATATTGATTCGGGTATTTCGCTCTTTGACAAATATCGCACTTTCTAATCTCTTCCATAATTCGATTATTCATATATTTAAAATGCCACCTATTTTTAATCATATTATATATCTTATTTCTTCCTGCGTGACCGTACGTTTCGTGCACGTGTTTTATGAATTCTTTTACCGTGTTCTCTGGTACTACAATTTTCAATATTCCATTTACAAATTTACATAATACATTATTTTCAATTCTATAATCTACTTTATTTACAATATCCTGTATTATTTCTAAGCATCCAGGGTTTGCCATCTGTCTGTTTCTCCAATCCTGTAATAACTGTGTAAAACCTGGATTCATCCTTATTTGTTGGATTCGCACTCTCCGTTGGTCTTCCTGTCCTACGCTATTTTTGTTATTTATGGGAATTGGGTAATTACGATTCACAAAGATGTCTGTTGCATTAACCTTCAGCTCATGAACGCAATTTTTACAAAGTCCCGGCAATTCAGAAAAAACTGTACTATATTTTTCTATTAATTTCTGCAGTAGGCCTTCTTGTTGTTCCGTTAGTATAGTACCATGACTATACTCCTTTGTCAAAGTTATCTTATTGCATTTCTTCATTGGAACCGCTACATGCCCTTTTGCTCGGGTTACCGTCTCCCCTCCTTGTCTAAGACCACACAGCTGATTTTCCATTAGGCCTACTTTCTCTTTAAACCTAATGTGTTTCCTACTTAATTTAATCTTATTTACATCAGAAGTAGCAGTGTTTTTAAATCTAACTTTCGATATTTTTCCACGCATATTAAACAGTGGATTTTGGTTACGTGTTTCTGCTCCTCCTACAGATATTAATTGTTTATGAGTTGGTTTATTGTTTTTATATTTTTTATTATTTTTATTATTCATCGAGTGGTCGGAAAAATTGCAGTGTAGTGTAGTGCTTGACTTCGCCTTATTTGGATTACAACGTTTACTAGAATATACACAGTTATGGATACATTGGTTGCGCCGCGACGCTTTGTTGGTAATTGGAATCTTTTCACCGTTATACCTAACATTAATTGGAACATTAACCCTTTTTAATGCCCTATCACGCGGAATCTCGTCCTTGGCTTCTTTTGATAGCATCTTCGGTACGATATTTTGTTTGGCTTTCTGCCCCTTCCTTCGTTGAACTGACACCTCCCTCGATATCATCTTATTCAACCTCTCTTCGTTTTGTATCCTAACCTTATTGTTTTTCCTAGCTGCTGTCTCCGGCTTCCTGTCTTGACTGCTGCCGCACTTCCCTTCCATTACATCATTAATGCCTGTCTCACCTACTTCCGGTCCATTAACGATTTCAGCTTTGTTTACTAACTCGTTCATACTACTTTGATTAACATTTACTTTATTTGTTTTGAGTGTAGTATTCGTTGCCTCGATTTCGTCGGATTTACTTATCTCCGATTTAATTAAATTGCTCTTTTTATTGGTTTTATAGTATCGGGAATTAATATTAAAACATTTTCCTTTTAACCGTGTTATTGCAACTTTTTTATCAATAAACGGGATTTTAACATTTTCCTGACCTATTTTGAACATTGCAAATTTTTCTTGCATGTTTATTTTTGCCTGTAAACTATATAAAAGGTCACATCCTATAATTATCCTAGATTTTAGACCTTTTACTACCAAAAATTGTAAATCTACGCTTTTGTCAACCAGTTTAACTTCGATTAGGACTTGCTTGCTGATTTTTTGCACCTTTCCTTTTAATGCACCAATTATCTCCAAACACGCTACCGGTAATTCTAAGATTTTGACATCTTCCGCCTTCAATTGCTCGAGGTAATCTTGCTGAATAACGCTTACTTCGGCTCCGGTGTCAATTTCCATGTAACTAGCATTCGTTCCAAGTTCTACTGGAATCGCGGGTATTTCTTCTAACGGTTTTTCTTCTATAACTGGTTCATCTCTATTATCTAACAAGTCTTCCCTAATATTTACATTTAAACTACCTAACTGCTTAGGCTGACGTTCGCGCTCCTTTTCGACGATTTTTTCGCCTACTTCAGGTTCGATTCTACTACAAGGAGTAACTTTTTTATTTCCTAAATTTTCGGTGTTTACACGCGTATTTACTTTTTTAATATTATTTCTTTGTTTTTTTGTTTTTTCATCGGCCCTGTCATTCCGAAAAAATCTATCCTTTGTCAGAACCTCATTTCTTAGTTTTTCGGCTTCTGGTTAGGATTTGAGTTGGAAGGACGTGGTTTATTGGAGTTTGGGTGATTAGAGTTACTTGGGTTTTGAGCATAGGATCTGTGGATTGGTGGGTTATTCCGAGGTGTGAAATTTTGCCTGTTTTCCGTTTCCTGAGCGTCCTGGGGTCTACTTCGCCGATTTTCCTCAATCATGTCTACATTATTTAAGAACTCTATCGCGTCTTGAATGGTTTCGCTAGGTTTACCTATGCTGGCTAATCTTATTTGCTCGCTGAAATGTTGCATCACCGTGAATACAAGGAAACTTTCAGGTAGGGGGGGTTCTAAATCTCGCGCTTTGTTTACTACCATACAGAAATATTCGGTTCTGCTAGCGTTTCCCCTTTCTACATACCTATTATTTTCTATATAATTCCTGACCGCTTTTTGTTTTTGGAGCGACCAGTAATTACTCAAAAAAGCCTCCCTAAACCCGGCATACTTCATCTCTTCGCGATCTGTTATATTATACCATTCGAGTGCGTATCCCTTTAGATGGCGTCTTATGAATTTTATTTTCTCCCTATCTTCTAAATAAGGATTCAATTCGTCCATTAACCCTTCTATTTCTCTTAAAAATTGTTTCGGCCTCTCTTTACTATTTCCCCAAAATTCAATTTTATTTACTTCGCTGTCAAACCTCGGCATTACAATTCCTACATTCCTACTCCCACTTCCCTGGCTTATCACGTTTCCTATTTTCGTTTCAACGCTCTGCACCCGACTTTCCATTGTCCGGAACCCTTTGTCTACGTTGTCCTTTATGGTGGTTGTGGTTTCCTCCAGAAAATGGATAGCGCCTTCAATTTCCCTAATCTTCTCTTCTCCCTTGGTGTGTTGTTCCTTACACCTCACGCTTTCTTCCTCCAGGCTTCGTTCCAGGTCTCCCAGCTTTCCAGAAATAACTTTGTATAACTCTTTCTGCTCCTTCTCTCGCTGTAGCCTTTCTGCTGCCTTTTCTTCCCGGATTTTTTCATCCTTGAGCCGTCTTCTTTCCTCTTTCCTTTCCCGTTCTTCCTGTTCCCTCTGCTGCCTGGCCTCCTCCCGTTTCGCCCTGGCCTCCAGTTCTTCTTGTTTTTCCTTCCGCCTGGCCTCCAGTTCTTCTTTATCTTTCTTCGCCCTTTCTTCTTTATCCTTTTTGTATTGTTCGAAGAACTCTTTCATCGCCTTATCCGCCATATTTACTTTTTAATTGTTTAAAATTTGTTTTAATTATATTTAATTGTTTATATTTTTTAAATTTGTTTTTATCTGTCGCGTCGGAAAACTCCCAATTATTTTTAATTAATTTTACACCTATTTTTTAGGCCTACGCCCCCCAAGCTTCCGATTTTACCGCGACAAATTTAATATACTGGTTAATTATTATTAGTTGTTTAATTTTCACTCCCCCTCTGAACCTTAATACGACACGAAACCGGGAAATATTTCAGACACGGGAAATAGCAGTAGTATGGCTTAATATTAACCACAATTCTAAAGCTAACATACACAGTTTTAAGCACAAATAATTTTACGTTAGTTCTTTGACCTATTTTTACTTTTGGTTAACTTTTTAACCACAAGTGAAATCGGCCAACACCGAAGGGCGCCAATTCTACAACGAATCTTCAGTTTTAGAAGAATTAAGTTGTAGACTAATTTGTTTTGGCCACAACTGCAACGCGTCGAGCCCCACGTTGGCAGCGCCAATTCTACAACGAATCTTCTATTTTGGAAAATTCTTCGTTGGAGAATAAGTTATTTCCACCTACTGGAAGTCTTATAGGCAATCTCACTTTGTTTGGCCTAGGTGAAATAACTATGTGTCGAATATTCAGTTCACTGACTATTCTGACAAAAAACTTTACTTTATACTTCCAGTAATTTATTTTTAATTTTAGCTCAGTAAGAACACAAGTTAATAATTTTACTTTTTGTAAACCTCTGAAGAGTGAGTACACTGGAACTAAAATTGTAAATTGCTTATTTGTGCTTGCAATTATTTTATGAAATTTCACTTTACCAATTCTTAATCTAAAATTCATAAACTATTGGGATATTTGAATACTAGGTGTTTTTGTAAATAATAACCTTTTATAAAACAAAATAAAATTTTAATAATTTCCTTTTTCTAATTTTAAACATAAAACAAAATTCTTGTATTTAATATTTTCCAAACAAAACCAAATAATAACTTTCTTCTCAAATAAAATAATAACTTTTTTAAAACTATAAGGCAGAACTAATCTCTTAATTTATTATAATTTATTTTAATATTATATTACTCAATTGAATTTAATTTATACTTTAATGAAAATTTGAATTTACGATTTAATGAATTTACTTCTTTAATTAATTACTAATTTCTTAATCTAACATCCTAAGTAACCCAGCATTTAAAATAAATTTATTTGAATTTACTTCAGGCAATTTATAGGGGACTAACGTATTTTACGCTTCTACCGACCTTTTCACACTTGTCCAGGCGTCGCGACGTTGTGGTGAAATCCGCGAACGCTGTCTAGTGATGACAAGCTACAGATGTTCTGCGTGCTGATAGAGTTGTCTTGTGGGTGAAGGTGGAGTCCTGTAGGGTTGTCTGGATGTATGATGGATGGCTTCTTAAAGATGGATGGGGTGATGCCGTGTCTGCTATCCCGGTTCGTCTATTCCCTCGTAGCTACAGTTGCATGTCCTGGTGGCTGCCTGGTGGTGTCCTGGAGTCCTGTCTGGAAGCTATACGAATCACTCCATGTATCAGCTGTCCTGTAGGCTATGTTTTTCTTCCAGAAAATCCCAAGTTAGGCCAACTTGTATAGACTAAGTTGCCACTGAAGTCCTTGTAGAGTTAATGCGGTGTCTATTGCTGCATCCCAGATGATAACCGCAATGCCGTATCTTCTTACTTGTTATAAAAATTTAAGTT
>JAGFPH010025190.1:0-10990 GCA_018207615.1 Philaenus spumarius
TGAACTGCATTCGAAAGACGGTTCGTAGGCCTAAACTAAATATTTCTTTAGATCGATTCGAAACCTAGCTTACCTTGAACTGAATTCGAAAGACGGTTCGTAAGCTTGCATCGAACTATCTATTTAAATATTTTTCTAAACCGACACTAAATTCAGCCTACCTTGAACTGCATTTGAAAGACGGTTCGTAGGCCTAAACTAAATAGTTGTAAGTAGATAATTTCTAACAATTAAATAGTTTTCTGTCAAGCCGAACCATCGATATTCTATTATTTCCTATCCGACCCGGTAAGCTCAACCCTCACCAGCTACGACGTTTAGGGAAAACAACACCAAAAAAGGCGATGATGAAAATAAGTATGTATTAGTCCTTGTCGACTTAATACAACTAACTGAGCCTTACACCAACCAACACCTACACACGCACTCTCTACACAACTACCACACAACCATTATTAGACCACACTTAGACACCATTATTAAATCACTTAGACCCCTGGAACGATCCCAGCTAAGCTGCAACTATTCTAGCACCGTTATCGTATAATTTTTTACTGGTTGTATCCCCAAGAATCAAATTATTGTATCGACTACCGGATTAGTCATCACAAGTTATGTCATGAGATTTAAACAGAAAAATTGTATAGTATATGCATCGAGCGGCAGCTAAGTGTGTCCATTGTTTGATGAGGGAAGAGTACAGGAATTCCTTAAAGCCAATGATTATAAAACAGCAATTCAAAGGATCACTACAAGAGACAAGAATTGTGTTTACATCTATAACATCGACACAAAATTCTAGTCACCACAGTGGGTTACCAAAGGATGTCCACACCAAAAAAAGTATAACAGTATCGACTCTCTGTTTAGGTTATGCTTAGTTTGTTTTGTTTTGTTTTTTTCAAGGTATGTATTTTGAATTTTTACCTCAAAGTCGGTCAAACATCAGTACCGCAAAAACGTTTTGAAAAGGTACTTCAATGTATCAATGCACCTGCCTTTCAAGTTTTGTGCCAAAAATCAGACGAGTGTCCAATGAAGTTATTTTGTAAGGGCGGAATAAATGTTATTTAAGGTGGTGCTCTATGGGTACAACTCAGTCAAACTCCAGTTTTATTATGACAATTTGTGAATTTTTTTGCGCTTCTGAGTTATGCAACCTGAAATATCCAACTTTAATTACAATTATTTGCAGTCAAATGTTTGAAATATTAAATCTGAAATAATAAAGTGTACCATCATTTTTATTAAAAAAACATCTGGTGTGCACATCACACAACTTTCCTTACCAAAATAGATGCTGTATCAATTATCAAATTTCTCGAGCGAGAGATTGATGATACCATTTTCGAGTTAATAGGAGTATCCGTTTCGAAGAAAGCGGTACTAACTTCAAAACGGTTAATCCCACGGACCTGATTTTGGTCTCAATCGATTTCTAACCTCACAAAATGTCAAATTTGATACCAAATACGGCTAGTTTTAAAAAAAATGTTTACCCCCAAAAACGCCCTTTTTGGGGGCAATTTTTGAAAAAATGGAAAAAGTTGAGTGGGGTATCGTTTTTGACATTATTTTGGACGCTGAATCGAATGAGGCCATTTTCAAGTCGATAGGAGCAGCCATTTCAGAGATAAAAACAAAATAACTTGGTTTTTGTAATAACTTTTTTCAACTAATTTTTAACGGTCTTTCGCGTACATAGGGTGTTAAGGGGGTCGGAGTAGAGTATGTTAGCAAAGTTTAATCAAAATCGTTAGAGGGAATTTGGAGTAAATACCAAAAATGTGCTAAAAACTGCTCCCACGGTAAGACACCACCTCCGATTTGCTTCAAATTTACATGGGTTTAATTGTTTACATGTTTGAAGATATCCTGTAAATTTCAGTTCGATCCGTCCAGCCGTTTGCCCTGTGCACTCCGGACACACACACACACACACACAGACACACAGACACACAGACACACAGACACACAGACAGACCAATTGCCAAAAATGCATTTTTTGGACTCAGGGGGCCTTGAAAGGTAAAGATATTATGAAAACTCGACATCGAATTTTTGGGTCGATCGCAATACTTACCTTACCTAGTATAGGGTAAGGAAAGTAAAAAACATGTCAGCTTTCAGAGAAAAACAAAATCCTGGATTTGCTTTTAATATATTAGCCAGTCTATTGTTTAATGTTTTTTCTCTTTTACTTTCTCACTATACTATAATATAGAGAAAGTATAGTAATCGCAAAAAAATCGATGTTGAGATTATTGTGGAAATATTCGTTTTGGGAACCCTGAGTCCAAAAAAGTGGTTTTTACAAAATGTCTGTCTGTATGTAGCCTATACAAAGCTAGAGAGAAAACTATTCGATCGATTTCAACCAAATTTGCACCAGACATGTCCAGTAGGCCTGTATAGATGTACGAAAAAGGGTTTTGAAATTTTTTGAAAAACAACCCCCTTTTTGGCCAAAAAACCCCCAAAAAATCAGTTATTATTTTTTTATAAAAAAACGGCTCTAACGATTTTGATAAAATTTGGCTTATTTGTAGCCTTTAATGTGCCGTACCATATGCAAAAACCCTCATCTTTCTAAAAATTCTCATTTAGCTAATAATAATAATAATAACTGATTTTTAGGGGTTTTTTGGCCATAAAGGAGGTTGTTTTTCAATTTTTCTCAAAACCTTTTTACGTGCAGCTATAAAGACCTAATTGACGTGTTTGGTGCAAATTTGTTCGAAATCGATCGAATAGTTTTCTCTGTAGATAACAATAATAATATTTATTAGTTAATATCCAACTTTAATAAAAGTATACAAAGCTAGAGAGAAAACTATTCGATCGATTTCAACCAAATTTGCACCGGACATGTCCAGTAGGCCTGTATAGATGCATGAAAAAGGGTTTTGAAAATTTTTGGAAAACAACCCCCTTTTTGGCCAGAAAACCCCTAAAAAATCAGTTATTATTTTTTTATAAAAAAAACGGCTCTAACGATTTTGATAAAATTTTGCTTATTTGTAGCCTTTAATGTGCCCTACCATATGCAAAATCAAGCATCTTTCTAAAAATTCTCGTTTAGCTAATAATAATAACTGATTTTTGGGGGTTTTTTGGCAATAAATCTCCAACTTTAATAAAAAAAACTATCCTACCCCATCCTACAAGTCACAGTGAATCTGTTTAGTAATTTAAATATGTTTGTGAGAAAGTATGTGCCAGTTCTTGGTACCGTTTATTTAATATGATTATGGTTTTTTTTTTAACATTGTACTCTTCTTAATTGTTGTACTGAATTATTTTGTTTTGTACTTCACCCCATAAATAAAGAGATAACACAAGTACTCTCATTCTCTTGGATTTAACTACTGTGGAAGCTCTAAAAATGTTATGAAAGCGACACATCATGAGGTATGTGGTACACTTTAGTTAAACCACAGCAAAGAGATCTTGATGTATCGATCGAACATCACCAGAATAAAAAGCAAACTAGTTAAAATCATATTCACATAATTTATAAACACAATATACTTACAAGGATTTTCTTCAATTTCTTCGTTTGCGTCTCCATTCATACCAACTTTTCACTTTTCACCTTCAAACTCTATGTTTCTTGTCAGTGTTATTAACCTAGGTCTTCCAACTTTCCTGATTACATCTTGCACTGACGGAGATCCTGATCCTATACTCTCCTGTTCTTCTTTTTTTTTCTTGGTTATTCGAACTTTAATTTCGTTGTTTTTTACAACACTCCAAGATTCATCCATACCACTTCCCGTTGCTCTTTTTTTGGTAATTGTGACAACTGATTCAGCAGAAACTCGCCCCGTAATACGAGCAATATTTTCCATAAATTTTGTAGCTGCTTTCCTTTTCTGTCTAACATCAGGTTCTAGTTCACCTTTATCTTTATTTTTTCTAGGCCTATTACAATTCCAAAAACATTTGTCCACATCACTCTTTCTTTTTTTCCTAGTCTGAAAACAAAGTTAAATGTATATGAAACAATGTGATCAAATATAAAAAACAAATAATTTATCCGTATAAACATTTTTGATTTAGTATTAAGATCTGCATCGATTATATTTGTAAAATCTAGTCCAAACCATCAAATGTCAACTTCTGAACCAAACATATAAAAATTATATAAATATTTCAACCCTTATAACAAGATGTTTACAAAATATCCCCGGGTGTTTTATAACTCAATCGGATAAGTTCAGATTGAGCTGCTGCCTATGACTTTGGAGACCTACTTCCTGCTTTAATCCACAATCAATCGGAAAGGATGAAAAAACCTTCACCGACGGTCGGTGGAATGAAGTGTAATGAAAAATTTAAATTCTAAAAATATCGGCTCTGATCTCCCACTTTTATCTCGGAACAAAAAATAACCCGAGAAACGACGCCACCACAAGAAAATGACAAATCATTTCCTGTAAAAGATCTTGGAGGCAGGATGTTGACAAAATATCTTAAATAAGGAAAGAAAACCTGCGGGTATATGCTCGCATCAACTTCTAGCGCTCGTCTAATTGCTAAACATTAAAAACACAAACTTTTATTTTTTTAAAATTTTTAATACATTAATTCTTGTTTATTTATAGTTCGATTCTCGATTCATCATTTTCTAAGAGACTCCAGTCAATAAACGCGATTGTGTTTGAGTTTTCGAAACTGCCGCAAACATTTTTGGTCCTGCAAACTGTAAACCAAATACGCTGTTTCATTAATAAGGATATTGCTTTTGATTTTACGCAACTACTGCTACCATTTTTAGATACACACAAATTACTTTTAAAATGAAGCTAAGTTTGTTTTTACGACTATGAATTTACTCACCAGATTAGTTTTATCAGGAACAGTTGATGTTGTGAACGCTGGATCCTGCATGAAGTCTGGCAGCTTGTCTCCCAATAAAGCACGCAAATTACCAGGCATAGAAAACTTGTTTAGACACATCTTTAACCAGCAAGCAGGACAGCGGGGATTTTTTCCCTTTAAACATCGAAAATTGGCAGAATAATCTGGATTTCGAACATATGGTGGTATTTTACACTGTCCTGAAAAAATCAATAAATGTATTGGTAAAATAGATTTGAAACAGTAAATTTGAAAGTAATAACTACCAAACCCAATGGCTTATTCTACTTATAGCTAACTTCCATTAACATGGTATATAAATAAATTATCCTACATTAGTACCGTGATAATTACATAGTTCCTATGGTTGTTTTTGAATTTTTTTATAATAATTGAATTTTGAAACAATTTGCTGTGACCTACTGTAACATTTTGACCCAACTGGAAAAAAAATATATCAAAAGTAAAGGATCCTGGCAAAATTTAAAAAGAACAGTGAAAAATAAGTTTCATAAGTAGGCTAGACAAAAAATCGTTTCTTATAGTAAAAAAAGAGTTCTTATAGTTTTTTTTTTTTTTTTTGAACTATAGAAAAATATTCAAATATATAAATTCATTTTATTTAAAAACTATTGCCATATAAAAGTGCTCTATTTAATGTTCTAAATTGTGAAAGAAAATGAACTAAATGTTTCAGTTTTGAATAAACCTTGATGTTACTGTACAAAAGGAGTACGCCTATTTATTAATTTTCATCATCTAGTACATTATAAATTTAGCTTCCAAAAGCGAGGCATTTTTTAGTCAACAACAACACATTACTACAAAACACTTTGTTATTTTCTAAAAATTTTTATTTTTATTTTAAATTTTCTATTAAGCCTGCACGTTGAGGTGCCAAATTATAGCTCGTTAGATTTAGCAAGGACTTTACGACGCGCTGGAGGGAGGGAAGAATATAGGCAAGTTGGTTCGCCGACCGCTGGAGGGGAAGGGACAAGATGTCGCGACAGCTTGGTGTTGTATTACTTGCAACATGTAAATACTGTATAGATATGGGACTTTTTATATCTATATATAAATAGAATAAGAGTTTTGTTGTAGACTGTTGAGAATAGTGTGATTTTTTTTTAATTTACGATTCATACACCAAAGAATCCGAAACAAGCCTTATCTCAGTTTTTGTCTGTCTGATGTCGGTAACGCTTGCGGACCTGTTTCTTGTTCATGATTAACGTTAAAACAACTTATAACGATAGATAAATAACTATTTTAACAAAGAAATAAAGATGAGTAATAATAAAAACTACATTTTGATACTATTTAAAGTATTAAGTAAGCTAAATAAACTTACAACTTACTATTTAAAAAAGTACATAAGTAGGCCTACGTTTGTTCATGTAAAAGTATAGGTTGTAGTGTATTAAAATAGTGTCTATTAATATTATGCGATGATTTGATATCAGCTGTTCCAATTAATTTGGTGGATATGAAAATCAGCTGACCTCAATAATTTAGTTAGTGCTGTAAACGAAAACTAGGCCTATGTTGTCATTTTTACTTCAGGAATGTTACTGAGAAAAATAGGTTATTTTGAAAATAAATATATTAAATTTATTATTAATATTATTAATCACAGTGTGATGAAAAGTATCGTTTCGAAAAGCATCACTTTCGGTCCTAGTGATGAAATATACTATTTACTGAATGTCGAAAAAACACATTATGCATCTTAAAAACCGACAGTTAAGAGCCATGCATACCAACTTTAGTGCGCTGTGAAAGTGACAGCGCTATTAACATAGGAGGTGAATCTTAATTTGTTATTTACCGTGAAACTAAGGCTTTTAGCAAGATTTTGTCCAAATAGTTATCTACAACTAAATCTATTAAACATTTCTATTGAATAGTTTTAATCATTTTATATTAAACATGTGTACAAAAATTGGAAATCAAATTTAGCTTTTCCCATAAGAAAAATACGTGTTTTTCGTTCCGTTTTTACATACTTCAAAATGTATATTTTAAAAATAAAATTTATATGAAACGAGAGCTTGTGATTTCGTTTTGGGAACTATTGAATTGTTTTAATTCATACTATTTCCATTTTTGTGTTTAAGAGTGTTTAGTTAACCTATTTCAAAGAATAATTTTTGTGCAAGTCGGTATTAGTTCAAGGATTTTGCAATAGGTTGTGCCAGTGCTGTTTACCCCTACTCTCCCTCCTGCTCCTGTCCCCCACCTTTCTATCCCTCCGTAGACTTTATGCAGTAGTACAACTACAAATAATATTATTATGAATCATAAGTGATTGTGTTATACTGGACCTTATTGTATTTTCTTGTAAAAAAGATTTTGACACTGTCAGTATTAATTCAAACGGACCGAATTCGATTTTGTTTGATTACTGCGAAATCAACAGTTGTTAGTGTTTAGGTATTTTATTCATTTTCTTTTCGTCACTAGGATTAGGCCTATATTATCTGCCTTTTACCAATAATTGCTAATACAGTACTATGCCTTCTAAAAAACAAAGACAAGGAAAAGGGAAGGCCTTGAATCTCTCTGCAGTTAAAAAGAAGAGGCGTTTACCTCCAGGACTAAAAACATACTGGGAAAATAAAAGTTACGTTTTGCATACAATCTTATTGTATATAATTTATACATTAATTTGTAGAGTAATATTTTTATATTATTCAACAAAATTCGAACTGTCTGAAACTCGTTTTTAACTAAGCCTAAAATACAGTTTTTGTTACATTTATACTTTCTTCCTTCAGTTTAGGCCTAAAAACTTTCGAATGAATGACAAATTTTGTTTCTAGAAGACTATTTAATATATAATTTACAACAGAACTAATATTTGTATTTTACTTGTATATTCTGTTCACTTGCTAAACTACAAATCTTCAAAATACATCTTATCAAATCAAAACTGTTCGTAAATTTTACAGACATTTATTTCATAATAGTAACTACATAATTGATTTACAAAAATGATTATTGTTTACTTTTAAAATGTTTAACTTATTAGTAGCCTATACCCATATTTTTAAATAACTACTTATCACCATAATAGTTAGGTTACCTATTGCAGGTAAATAATTATAGATTAAAGTTTATTTGTGTACCACGAAATTTATAATAATAAATCAAAATCTGTTTATACTTTTTCATATTTTCTTATTGTTAGGTTAATGTTGGTTTAATGTTGTTCGCTACCTTATACTGGTTTTAACAAATTTTGTTAATAGTATTTTATTTTGATCCTACCAAACGGCGTTCTAAAGAGTTCCATCAAACTTAGATTTCCTGAAAATTTCAACTAATTCGGACCGGTAGGTTCTGAGAAATTTCAAAAAAACTAAGAAATAAATTTTTTTCAAATCAGGTTTTTTTGGAATAACTTTTAAACGGCTTTACCGATCAATTCCAAAATCTAATCAGCTTTTAACCTTGAAAAGCGACGTCGATCGCTACCAATCCGGTCAAAATCGGTTAATTCGTTCGTGAGATATCGTGAACGAAAGAAAATCAAAAAAAGTGTTTTTTCTCAATTTCTCCAAAATTTTTCATCAAAAAAATTTTTGTTGCCGATTCTTTCAATAGACTCGAAAAACTGCATCGATTGCCGCAAATCGCATAAAAATCGGTTGATTCATTCGCGAGATATCGTGAACGAAAGAAAATAAAAAAAAGTGTTTTCCCTCAATTTCTCCGAAACTTTTCATCTGAAAAATTTTTGTCGTTGATTCTTTCGATGGAATTAAAAAAACTGCATAGATTGCCGCAAATCGCATAAAAATCGGTTGATTCATTCAAAAGTTATGGCAGTTCAAAATTTCCAAAAATAGTGTTTGTTGTAATTAAACTTAGCGGGAAGTTACATGGATGGCCTTTAGGGTCAACCGTTTTCCAAATTTTTTTTAAATATAATATGTATAAACTATATTTTGTTTATATTGCCTAAACCATTTATACAAGTCATGTGATTTAAATAAGCTGTTCAATCATTTTACTATCTGACCTATTTCATAAGATTCTAATAATATTTAAATTTCCCATAGTTTATACAAAATATGTCACAATACGATTACAGTCTTACAGTAGTTATTAATAATGAATACTAAGTCGGGTACAACAGCTAGTATTCCAAATAGATAAAATTGTTTTGCGAATATGTTTTTCGTAAATATAATTTGTGTTAAATTTATTTAATTATAACTGTATAATTAATAATAATTACCTCCTAGTTTGGCAGAACGTAAATTAATTATAATACATGTCTTTTAAATAAGTCTACGGCACAAGAACGTTTGTTGAAAGGAGACTTTTCATATTATTTATGTTTTAAATATTATAAAAAAATTATTTTAGAATAAAAATTGTGTATTAAAATCATTTATAGATTAAAATAAAAATAATATTTCAAAATTAATTATATAAACTGAATTAAAGTTGTTGTAAAAAATGGTTTGGAAAAAAATGTTGTGCATTTTGTCTTTATAAATTATCACTTTTCAAACTCGGAAATATTGTATAGGCCTAAATCATTACTTTCTCTTATATCAGACCAACCACCAAACTACTGCATTTAGCTACCAATATAAAATAAGGATTCTGAACTGAAGCCACGGTAAGGCAAAGGAATGAAATGAAATATTGTGTTAAACTTTCTGTCTCTCTCACTCTGTCTGGTGTACCGACGAGATGGAGGGGGCAAAGGAGAATTTGCAGTGACAGTACAGTTCGGTGTCGAGCACTGATACAGGCAGCGCTTACGGAATAAAAAGTAACTAAAATGTGATTTCTCCCCACGGGTAAGCATGACTCTTAAGTTATAAAACTAGCATACCCACATAAAATGCTTCCATCAAACCTTATTATACAAATATAAACAATAAAAAATAAACAACGCTAAATAACAATAATAAACAGCGATAGTTAAATTAAAAATTGATTTGTGCACGGACAATAATGTTATTGGAAACGCGTACAATTGCTTCATGAACGAAGTGTTCCGTCCAAAGCCCGGTAATCGACTGAGCTTCTCTGATCCCCCACCACTCGAATTAACTCCGAGTCTACTGCGCATCTCGAGGTCACAGTCCTTGCTACAAATTCCGAGCTATACAACAACACATTTATTTGTTATAATAGAAGTTATCTATAGGAAGCTTCACTTATGAAGTTAGATTCAAAATATAAGCGCATCACAATAATAAAGTTATATTATTTAATATAGGCTTTATCTAACTTGCATCTGGTAAAATAATTAACGACACAATTAACAATGAAGAAATCTGGGTTCTTTAATCACAGGCAAAGAAATATTCAATATCAATGAAAATAGGTTTGACATAAAAAATACATTACAAATGATTTATGATTCAATAAATAATGTTCATTATTGTTCATCAACTAATTATCAGTAAACTTATCTCGGGGCAGGTTGGTGCCGTCTTTTTCTAAGCTTAATTTAGTATTAACAAGAAAGATATATTAAAAATATAATATATATACAACTTTAAGAAACAAAAGGTGAATGAAAGGATAATAAAATGGTTATGAAAGGTTAATTGGTAAGATGTAGTATGGGTGAATACGATTACATCGTAAAGAACACTGAGTTCGTAGTTATATTTACAATTGTTTGTGTCTGAAATAATGTTCAATGGATTTATAGTTTATAGTCTGTGGTTTCACCACTAATATATAAAAGAATCACAATTTAACCTAGGCATAATCGGAAACGTCTCACCAAATCTTATTACTTCTTTCTTAACGTTTTCCTCGCATTTTCAGCTATATTTGATTTAATCTAGACTTTAGGTTCTTCTCTGAGTTATATTGGATGTCTTTGATAGTTGTGTTCAATTACTTAAAATGCGTAGCGCAGACTAATTTGGTGACCGCTTGATTTGGAAACTTTTTACAAGAATAAAATTTATTCAACTGTTGTTTCACTCCGGAACTTTAGCGCACTTGCCTACTGTATATACACTTTGGGGTGGTGGTGTTTGTGAGTGTTTATGAAGGAATTAGTTCAAATTTCGTTTCTTAGTGAGTATTAAATTATTTATTTAAAGGTGGCATCGTTAAAAGAATGGTTAATAGTTATTTTATA
>JAGFPH010025191.1:0-10990 GCA_018207615.1 Philaenus spumarius
TAGCTGCCGTGGACAACGTCTCCTTCCCTGCTCTCGGATTGGCTCTTAACGTCACCGGTGTGAGCATCATGTACGTTGTATTCGAACTTGTATTGTGGATGGGGATCATAGGGTTCCTCTTTGTAGGCAACTTGTTTGGCATATCCTCCGTAACCTCCATAACCGCCGCCATATTGTGGAGCAGCCAATGTGGCTGATGCGAATACGCAAAGTGCGAGGATAATCTGAAACAAAATAATGTTTATTTTATTTTAACATCATAAGTTCCATATTGCAGTTTAAATGCGAACGGAATATTATTAATGTATAAATGGTATTGTGTTTGATTAATTAAATTTTTGTAATTTGTTATAAAATCGCGAACAGTTTTACGATTAGTTAACAAGTATACCTAAGTTTTTTTTATTTAAATTTAATTTTTCAATATTTTTTATAAATTTACGTGTCAAAATTTAATGACATTGTCAAACAAATGTTTTTTTGAATCACAAAATGTTAATTTTCATATAGGCCTTTTATAGTTACAACCAAAAAAAGACTGAAGTGACCACTCGAACCCCCTTGCTTCCTTCTCACAGATATTTTATAATTTCTTGTTAATTAATATGATTAATCATAAACGCAAAGCTAAGGTAGTGCGTAATGTTCGATAGTTTGAAATTAAATTGTTAAGTTTACAAGATAATAAAAACTGTAATAAAATTCAAAAAGAACATTATGACTTAGCAAAACAAAAACGTAATTAAAGATTATTTTTTAGTATAAAATCAGCTTTTTTCGTGGCAATGCCACTAAGAAATAGCCTACATGTCGGTTGAGAGTAAACTGCTTGATTTTCACAAATATCAATGAACTAAAAAGAAAAAATATTAAAAATAGATAAATGTCTTATTTTTTAACCGTATTTAGGTTTATTGTTTTTTACAAATTAATTAATTTTCTAAATTTCTGTATTTTTCTCTAAACTTGAAGCGCTATCTTTAGATTGGTGTGTAATCTAAAGTAGTTAGGCTGTAAGTGCACGTTTTACTTTCCAATTAGAAATTTATATGTGGATATCAAAAATAATACCATAATGATATGTGGTGAGATTGATTAGCTAAGAATATTGTTTTGTGCAAAAATTGTTAACAGTAATTTTTTTAAACATACATACATTAACATAACTGTTTCAATGTGTAATAAACTTTCTGATATAGTTTTTTATATTAAAAGTATCAAATACCTTTACTCAAAATATTAAATTAGTCTGTTATTTATAAATATGTCCATCATATCAGAATATGTAGGTTGAGCGATTTAGAAATAAATAATTTTGTGAATTAAAATATGCTTATATTTATGATCTTTACACAGTAGTGCGTACCTTGAATGCCATGCTGCTATCCTAAATTGAACGAACTGAATGATAGCTATAGCAACCCGTCAGCCATTTTTATACTTTTAAATCTCAGTTAATTGAAATCACCGTGTCCAGTTGTCCCTTTCACTCTGTCCATGCAGTTCACCTAATTACACACACACATACGTTCACGTGAATGAACGCGACACACTCATTCTTGAACTTGACTCACTAATGTGTTACAGTTTTTCTGTCTTCCTGGTTACGCCAACCTTACTTTACAAGTTTATGGTTGTGTTTGCCCGTAAAATTATAATATTTACGTTACTGGTTGGGCTGTTTTGTTGCGTATAAAATAATCTACAAGAGGTGTTTAGGTGTATATTATTCAATAAATTAATACCTGTTTGCGTTGCTAATCTAATATGACCGTGTTATCAGACGAATCTGTTTCGATTGCTTATGTTGCTACTGTTGTAGTGCAGTCGTTTTAGTTTTGTTGTTATGCTGATGTATTTCAGGATTTCTGTTACATACACTAGTTAAAAAATAACTAATCAATTTAGAAAGTGTTTCGAGTCTTGTAATCCTGACAGATGATTAAATTATTTTATACTGCTTTATTTAACTTTCACAAGATGACAACGAAATTTGTTATCAGATTTTGTTTGGATTCCATTACTTCTAACATAGGAAATAAATAACTTCAATAAATCTGATAAGGACTGATAAATAACTTCAATTCACAATCATATATTTTTGCTTTAATTATAACAATTGACTGAGCCAGTTTTGATAACTTAGGTTTGTTTTCGTTGAAAATATAAAGAACTGATATAAAACATGTAGTTTTTTCTTTAAGCTCTGTAGGGCACATTGTAAATATTTCAAATAGTCGTTAAAGAATTGTTTATAATTGTCACCGTATCGGCATTAAATATAATACTCTAATAGCAATCGTTTAAATTATACAGGTCAAATGAAGATAAACAAAAATAAAATTATTTAATCTCATTGTAATATTTGATAAGTGTTCTCCTAATCATTTATAAATGTCAATCTAAATCATAAAATAAATAATTGCATATGTATATTTGTTTATGTACGCCAAACTTGAAAGCCCATCTGAGGATAGATTCCAAACCTACTGCATTTGTAGGCCAGCGAAAAGTATTTAACAAAAATTTGATGTGGTTGTAAAATTTGTTTTGATGTATTTTGTAGCATATACAAAAATTTGTAACAGAATTGGATAATTTACTTTTTCCTAAAACATAGATCGTTTCCCAAACATTCGAGTGTTAATATGCATCTGTTAATACATAAGACACTTAGAAATTACTAGTCCAGGAAAGTTAGGAAATAAATCGGAAATTTTTAGAGCCAGTAGATATCGAGATGCGGTTTTCTACATTGTGTTCAGAATGCTCCCAGGAAAAAAGTCTATATGGTGTAGTTATACCATTTTTGAAAAAATACATTCTGGTGCAATAAATGCATTTTGCAATTGCATAATTACTTGCAATATTATAAGAACGACTGGAAACTCGGAAAAATTGTTCGAAAACCATTACTCAGGGGTTTTTGGAGATGCCGAATTCAATTCTGGCATTAGAATTACCCGGGGGCGCTCGGGGGTTGCTTTGCGGGGGGTTTTTGAGGGGGGGAAATTGCAGCGTCCATGAAAATCGCTCGAACATCGATACTTGGGGATTTTTGGGGATGTTAAATTCAGTTCTGGCATTAGAATTACCTGGGGGCGCTCGGGGGTAACAATACTCTACTCTCTTGATAGCCTTGGCGCCTTTTTCAAATCCAGTTTCGAGGCAGAAAAGATTTCCAATGCAATTGTTTTTATAATATGTGTAATATAATTTAATATTAGATTTTCATCAACGCTGCAATCCCCCCCCCCCAATCCCCCCCGGGCACCCCCGCAGAGCTACCCCCGAGAGCCCCCGGGTAATTCTAATGCCAGAATTGAATTCGGCATCCGCGAAAACCCCCGAGTAACGATTTTCGAGCGATTTTTCCGAGTTTCCAGTCGTTCTTATAATATTTCAAGTAATTATGCAATTAACAAATGCATTTATTGCACCATAATTCATTTTTCGAAAAATGGCATAACCACACCATATAGACTTTTTTCCTATGAGCTTTCTGAACACAATGCAGAAGACCGCATCTCGATATCTGCTGGCTCTAAAAATTTCTTTATTTCGGTCGATTTTGATCTAAATGCCCTGGACTATGCTCAATGTTGGAACACAGTTTTTATCTTGTATTTACGCTAGAATGACGCAACAAAAAATGGTGTTGGATTGGTTTTTATCAGCACTAACTACGAGGGTTTCAGATCCAAACACAGAGGATTCGAATTCGACTGTAATATTATTAAATTACATTTATTACAATTATTATTGAAAAGTCTTGCAATATGTTATGTTAGACATAAGGTACATAATATATTTTCTGAAATTCCTTTTTTATCGTGTGCCATTTAATTTGGATTTTATGATTAGTTATGTTATTTAGTGTGAGTTTATTAGGTTGTAAAACGTATTATACAAAAAAAATTTAAAACTGTTATAAACTAAAAAAGATCGTATTCTCTCCAAACTACGATACAAGTTTAAAAATATAAATATCGGTTATTTAAATTCGTTAAACTAAAATAACTAAAAAAACTGTACAATTTACAACAATTTTCGTTATACATAAATTAGGTTCTCTTCTGCTTCAGATGCTATAACTGTGGAACAATTCAATATAGAATTAAATGTAAAAAATCATCGATAAACACTGCAATGCTTCATGTACAGAACTAATAAACGACATATCTCAAAACCATAAAAATAAATTGTCAAACATTCTGCATCATTACACGTTAACAATATGAATCGGTCTGCAAAAAGCATTTGAAATATGAATTTATCCTACATATGTTTAAATCTACTTTTTTTAAATATTTAATTAGAGGGGGGGAGTTCTTGACGTTTTGGATAAGTTTTTGAAACGCTTAGTATATTAATCCGTTGGGAAATGTTATTATTTGTAGAGACATTTAAATGATTTTTAAGAGGGCACACAGTCTAACCATTTTATATGCAGAATATTCTAGCTGTTTTATGTAAACCGTATTGACTTTTATGTAAACTTTTACTTAAATTTAAACATAAAGAAAAACACGTAAACGTTTGTGTAATATAATTTGTCTTATTAATCTAAAAATATATTTGTCAAGATGTATTTAATCGGTATAAAACTTTACATTAATTTCAATAATAAAACACAAGGTTGCTAAACTTGTACATATTTGAAACACATTGTTGGTATTAAGGAGTTCCACTTGATAAACAAATAAAACAACGTTACAATAATCCAACCAAACACGTGGTAAAGTGCAACAGAGGTAAACACAGGCCTAGAGAGCAGATATCACTTCTAGTTGCGTTACGTTACGTTGCAAGTTTAATACTTTGCTCTACTTATTCCATAACAAACTGGTCAAAACAAGTCCAATAATTTAACGCTTTTACTGCCTTTGAATGCGTTCATTACGAAAATGGTAAACAAGGATGGTAAACAACATTTTTATTTAAAGTACATATCGCAATCAACACCAGTCCTTTTTTATATTTTACATTGTATACACGTTAAATTAATCTTGATCTCAAATTTAAATCTTATATTATAGGAAAGGCAAGGGTCGAGTAATTTGCGTTTCATCTATTGGGCGTGGCTGTGATTTAAAAATTTTAACTAAAGTGTTATTTGTTCTCATTATCTAAATAAGTGACATGTGGTTATTTCTTTGTATGTGATTACATAAATCCTATTGTGCGGAAGTTTCATGTGCCTATAATTTAGAAAAGTACGCTCAAATGTAATAAAACCATTCCATATCATTTTCCCAGCACTAACAGAAGTATACTTATTTTTCTGTACACTGTTAGGCCCGTTAGGAACTTTTTTGACTGGGTATCCGAAAGAAATCTTTCGTACCGCACCGCCTCGATATATATCTTTTATATGCAGATATGTAGTAGATATTTAACATATAGCAGAAAATAACATATGTATCAGACCCCAAACCCTTAAAAATCTACTGTATAATTGGAGTTGACACATAACTTATAATTTCTTCTAAATAAAGCTACGTTCAATAATAACCTCAAATTTGTGATGGTAGGCCTATGCAATATTCAAAATGTTGAAATAAAATTACTAAATTTTTAATTTAACTGGATTTACAAAATAGGTATAACATAACCAAAACAACATAAATTTATTTCAAAGTATGAAATCAGCTGTTTATAGAAATGGCACGGAGAAATAGTCTACATTCCGGTTGAATTATTTAATAAACCCTGAACTATATGTGTACATAAAATTTAATGTTTATGTCATTGTACTTATTACTTCAAATTAAATTATATTTGTGAATAATGCCGTGGCCCCTCTATAAGATAAGTTTTTCAAATGAAATTATTGTTGGGCTACCCTTATGCTAATGCATGGCTTTCAATGTCTGCTTTCGAGCTATTAATGATGATACTTAGTTTTACTTCCCATAATTAATTGTTATATAAAACGTTAGTATTAGTAGTAATATATTTAGGGATCCTTAGTATATGCAAATTGAAAACTGATGAAATCGAAAACAAATAAAAAGGTTTTCGATGTATTTCATGGAATTTTGGCATCGTTGGATATTTTAAAAATAAATTAAATATGACATTTGGTGTTATTTTTATGTTTTAAAGTTATTAAACATGTTTTATCCTGTAGCCTATGTCGCCTCCTAACCTATCTGAAATCTGTAAAACAATTTTAAAAAGCACTTAGTTTTATAATGATGTAATATATTTTGGACATGTCCACCTTCCTTTTCACGGATTTCACTGAAGATTTCCTTTACTTTTATGTTATTATGTTTTATGTTATTTTATGCAACGAAAGTTATGCAAAATACTGCCCACACATCGTTGCTGCAATCATATATTATCACGCAAATATCAATACGTTAATACAATAACTTTGGGCATTGTAAGAGTTAAAAGTTAAGTTATTACTGACACCATGTTAACAGCTGCTAAAACGTTCTTTGATGCGTCCGAAGTGAACTTGTCCAGGTTATAATAAAAGCAATTTATTTCTGTCGTAAAGAACGAGTGTTAATACACAACTATTACTAAATGAACGGATTTAAATACTAATGATTTGTTTAATATTTTAAAAAAGTACTATTTTTCCACCTAAGCAATATGACCTATATTTACGCAACTTTTTGTTACCACAATGTGAGTAGTTTAAAATTTTAGGCACTTTTATAATACCTACTCGGTCGTACTTATATTGCACCCAAACGGTGCATATATCTTATATATCTAAGTGGAACGTTTTCATATTACTTAATTAAGAAATGTTATTTATAATTCTAAAGTAATTTAGCACATTTTTCAGAAAATAAATTGTGTTTTCATATATATAATAAGTAATACTAGCTGACCCGTGCGAAGCATTCGCATTCTAACTAACTAAAGTGTTTTATTAATTTAAATCAATGTTAAAGAGAAATAATTTTGTTATTGTTATATATTTTTAAACAACTTACCAACTTGCAGAAGGTAAACAACAACAAATAGGTGTATCCACAATGCTGTTTATAACCACGCTTACAATTAATTAAAAATAGCAATGTAGTGGCGTAATGGCAGCTCTCCAGCTGGGTATTGTTATCATCAGTGGTGCCAACGCCAGGAAAATATCCCTACAACTTACTTGATCTTACATCACTGTTACTTTCGAAATCTTTATTTCTTTTTTTTTTCCGTATAATTTTATTTTGTATATTTTTCCGGTGTAGCGGTTAAGGAAAGCTTTAAAATGATGCCTCATTCATGTAATTTGATGATGTATTAAGGAAGTTATGGCGTACCGACAAAAATTGGCTTTGAGAAATAATATATGTGATTATTTAGCCCTACTCGTACCGACATTTATATTGTTTACCATTTGTAAATAAATATTTTAAAATCAGATTGTACTTTTATTTTTTATTAAAACTATTTACAACAGAAATGAGAAACAAATAAATTGGTGATGGTGAAGAATGAAGGATTAATAATGCGATGGGTAAGAGGGAGCATGAGCAGGATGCGAGTTAGGTTCTCTGTGTACGACAGCGTTGAAGCCATGCTCGTGATCAGCTGTGTACTCCACTACCCTCTTAGTACCATCTGGCTCCACCAGGCTGTAGCTACCTTTAACAGTATCTCCGTGGCGTTCTTCTTGTTGGCTCTTGACGTCTCCTGTGTGTCCATCGTGAACGTTGTATTCAAATTTGTACTGTGGATGAGGGTCGTAAGGTTCCTCCCTATATGAAGGTGCAGCGTGTCCATAACCATGACCTCCGTATTGAGGGAAAGCAAGTGCCGTGGCGCTCAGAACAGCAAGCACTAAAATAATCTATAACATAATATAACCATTGCAATATTTAAATAGTGTAATCCAAAAAAGTATTGAAATAATACAAGTAAAATAAATACATAACCTGTTCATAGTTATTGTATGTGATAAATGATTAGAACTTAATGTAATGCATACTTTACGGTAATTGTGGGTTCTACTCACTGATAATAGGTAGGCTTAATTAATGATAATGTTTTTATTATAATTTTTACGTCTTTGCATCATGCCATAGTTGCGTTAACTTAATGATCCAGTGGTCCTATCGTCACATTTTATAAAAGGAAATACATGACTATAGCTAGACATAGTGTATGAAATATGAATTGATCATGTTTTGATTCCATTCGTTTTAGTTATTGCTGCATACTAAAACTTGATTTGAAGCAAAAACAATTACGTATTTCGATTCTCAGTATTTTTAAATTATCAATTATTAATCTGTAAAAAAGGTTTATATTTAGTTTTAACGTTCTAATGGTTACAAAAGAGGAATAATAATTAGAAATAACATCGGGACACACATTTAGCGATTGCTATGTCACACTAGGTCTAGATGGATGTACCTAGAACTATGTTGATGAAATAATAATTAAGAATTCACCAAATTTTCAAGATAATATTCACTAAATTTGTATATTTCCAATTTACACACTTAACGCTTAAATTAAACTTAATGTTAAGTATAAATTATGATATCATTTGTAATCATTGGTTTTGGTATAAGATACAACTAGCTGGCCCGATCCGGCTTTGACCGGATAGACAAATCAAAGTTAAATGTATATTAATCAAAAAAATATATCAATAAATACACTATGTATTTCTTATGTTGATTTTTAATAACTTTGACCCTCCAAAACCCCCTAAAATTACGAGTTTTTAAAAACATTTCTTAGCGAGCACCTAGGGCCCTAGAGGAAGCTACATATCAAATTTCATTCCAATCCGATCAGTGATTTTTTTAGTAACTTTGACCCTCCCAAACACCCCCTGAAATTTAGAATTTTTTTGAAAACCTTCCTTAGAGAGCACCTACGACCCTAGAGGAAGCTACATACCAAATTTCATTCCAATCCTTGCATTGGTTTTTAAAATTTCGTGATGAGTCAGTGAATGGTATTTAGATTATATATATATATATATTGATTAACTACAAATAATTGCGTCAAAAAATACACATATTCTTTGTGTATAAAACTATTAAATTAAACTTTTTCAAATTTTACTCCAGTTGTACAAAATAGCAAAATAAATAGATAAAAGGAAAAGAGTTTTTGCTTTAACGCTCATTTCTAGAGTTGTACCAATTTTGGTGTCCTTGGAAAGAGCATATTATATTACTTTCTATATTATATTCCAAAACAATTCCCAGTTAGACAATTTTTTTTTTTTTGAAACATCTAAGAGCCTACTAACGTTTCTGTACTATTTAAATTTGAACTAATTATCTGTTTAAGTTAAGCTAGCATATTTTCTAGCGCAGATGTTCTACAGTTCGGATGTTAAAATATTTTAAAATATGTTATTTACTCTCCAACTACACCAAATATGTTAAACTCGGTCCAGGAGAGCGCTAGAAAAAAGTTTATAAAATCATATTTTTCGAATATGTTTTGACTCTAACAATAAAAGAATTACATTAGTAGCATAACCAACGTATACAAAAAATATGGTTTTAATGTTCGTTCTTTTAAGAAATGCAAGTTTAATGATTAATTTTAAGTTTAGGCATAGACCTTATATTAAGTTGTAAAACATTTGAAAATAGAATCTTGAAAAAATTACTTGTAGTTAAAAATAATAATAAGTGTAATAAAATAAAGGCTACTTTAAAGCATATCAAACACAGTCAAATTATTGTGTGAAAGGAGCGAGCACTAGGGTTGTCGTACAGATCACTCAGCGGTCTTTCCTAACAATAATTGACGCGAACAGTAAGGTTTACTAAAATATCAGCTTTATGATAACTAATCCAATTTGTAAATTCCAATAAAAAATATTTTAAAAAAACACTCATTGATAGTTATATAAAAAATTGGACCTACCTTACAAACCATGTTGATATCACACTTATTTTGCAAATCTGATGCCTAGTCTATGTCACTCGGTCTGTTTTATACTTTGTCCAAATTAAATAATGATTATTATTATACTCACCAATAGCCTTTCACCGGCTACGATTGGCGAACGGTGACCTATATAAGTCAGACGTCCCTTTCAAACTTTTCTTTTCAAATGTACTAAATAATACTTGGTTCTATTCATTGAATACGTTTTTGAATGATTTACGCTTATTTTCAGTTGCAATATTTATTTCTCTAAACTTTGTAATAGAGAAAGACTACAACTTGCACAATTAATTGTTATAACGTTTGTCCTTATTTGGCTTGGAATTGGCGTAACTTTTTCCAAACATTAAGTAATTGTCAACGTCTATTTAAGGCAACTTCTTTGGGAAGATATAAAAATCATAAGCACTGTACATGAAGGCCTTCATTGACATAAAGGTACTTATCATTAAAGTAAAGGAGATATTTCCTCTTCGAGACAATTTGATCTGCCAACAATAATTTATATGTAATTTTTATTAAATTTCCATATAGAATTTTCTCCAGCATTCTTAAATAACTGCACTTTTTAAAGTTTACAAAATTAAAATTTGTTTTCTCAAAATACCCTTTTACTAGAGAAGAACCTCTTTGATACCCCCACGCATGTATGTTAGAGTCGTAATTTGTTGCAATTAAATGTGCAGCCTTTAAGCTAAGATTGTAAATGAAATTAAATTTATAAATGCAATTATTAATTTTATAATATACAGGTGTTATAATAAAGGTTAAAAAAGAACGATCACGACTTAGACATACTCTTAATCAAAAATTTAAGAAATAATTCTTTATGGAAACCCCATTTATAAATAGCCTACATGGAAGTTTAGCTGATTATTGTAACAACACTCAACATCTTCAATCAGGTGAGCAGTGTATTTAAAATGGCCAAATTCAACATTTTAAACTATTTTTTGGCCTAAAATTTATTTTAAGGGGGTTCGGTACCTCGAAAATGAAAAAAATTAAGATTTTGTAAATATATTTTTTTATTATTCTTTGGTTAATTCCACGTTCAGAAATATATAACATGTAGGGGTTTTTACTCTAAAACAATTTTAAATAA